>JBBPSJ010000032.1:0-277288 GCA_038093535.1 Boletus reticulatus
TATTATCATTTTAAGACTACGTCTCAAAACACCGTTTCAAATACACTACCCCCGACTTAGGGAGTTGAAAGGGCACTTGGGTAGCGGAAGTCCCACGCTAGCTCTCTATCTCATCACGGCCACCTGTCGATGTTGCAGCATTGTCCCACTCGTCCATGCCGCTCTGTACAGCGATCTTCCTCGTGTTCAACTCTGTCATGAAAGGGGTCCAGATGTTGATGCTGAGGGTCCTAACTACGCCTCGGGAATGTAGCCTTTGACAGCCGCCACACGAAATGAAACACCCGCATATCAAGGACTACTCATCAACCTCCTATCACCGTGGATCTACGCTCTCTGTAAATATGCACCCGCAAAGCAGTCAAAATCGACAGACAGTACCTGTTTCTGAATCGTAAGCGAGCAAATGTTGATTGTAGCTCTATGCGACGCCTAGACTGCATAAAAGGTAGCTTTGGGGCTCGCTAAAGCCATGTCAAACTATAGATGGCATGTGCGGTTTCTCATTTCGAAGTAGTGTCCTCTCGATCTTGCTTGATCTTAGTGCTAGATTCTCCGACGCCATAACCTAAATTTACCATCTCCTCCCACTGGCGCACTTACCCAAGATTGTTTCCAGGTTGATCATGGACTGACAGAGTGTTGGGGATACGCAAGTCGTCAGAAAAGACTTCACTATTTGTTTTCGTTCATGCAGCGCTTACTAGTATTGTACCATGGTGAAACTTGTTTTACGTTACGCGTTAGTAATAGGCTCCGTGCGAGTTACGACTGGAGACAACAAGAGAGCAGTCATGATTCTGTTTCGCGCAGTCAAGCGCGCCTTCAACACAGCCGGCTCGAGACACGTCGCACCCTGGTACTACGCGAGATATTACTCCACTGGAAAATCCAACTTTGTGCGAATCGTCGAAGTTGGGCCCCGTGATGGCCTCCAGAACGAACCACGGCCAATACCTCCCCCCATCAAAGCAGAGCTGATAAATCGGCTCGGTCAGGCAGGCTTGCAGAACATTGAAGCAGGCAGCTTCGTCAGTCCGAAGTGGGTACCTCAGGTCCGTCGCGCTTGCGCTTCTCACACATACTCTCTCCTAACGATAATACTCTGTGGGTGCGTATGCAGATGGCGGGGACAGCAGAGGTCCTTTCCCTCATTGATCCTATCCCCAACACTGATCTTTCAGTACTCGTCCCAAACAGCAAAGGGCTGGACGAGGTCTTTCGTGTTCTCTCCGCTTCCGTTTCCCCTGATTCTGCCGCGAACCCTCCGCCACCAGTTACAGAAGTAGCGATATTCGCTGCTGCAACGGACGCATTTTCTCGCGCTAATACCAATGTCACAGTATCGGAATCCTTGGCCCGCCTTGAGCCTGTTGCCCGCGCCGCCCTCGCTCAAGGGCTCCGAGTGCGGGGATATGTTTCGGTCATTGTTACATGTCCGTATTCGGGTCGCGTGGATCCACGCAGGGTGCGAGACGTCTCAAGAGAGTTAATCCAGATGGGTTGCTACGAAGTCAGCCTGGGAGACACCACAGGGACTGGCACGCCAGCCAGTGTGCGCACAGTGCTGGAAGAGGTGTGCAAGGAGATAAACCCTAGTACGCTTGCCGGACACGTGAGTACCTCGATGCTTTTGCGTTCCATCATCAACGTGCGACTTGGTTTACCTCGTCCCGTAGTTCCACGACACGAACGGAACGGCACTTGGAAACATATTTACCGCGCTCGATATGGGTTTGCGTTCGTTCGACGCCTCCGTGGGTGGACTCGGTGGGTGTCCATATTCTCCGGGGGCTACTGGGAACGTTGCCACGGAAGACGTTGTGTACGCCCTCACAGCCGAGTCTTTCTACGGTGATATCGGAGAGCCGTACGCTGGTTAGCCAACCAACCTCTCATACTATTCACACACTAATTCCCTGATTTTCCATCTTATCTATCAGCTTCTTCACGGATATCACATTCTGTTCCGAGTCCGAAATGGGACGTTGGTCCGATTTCTCTTCCGTTACTCGCTGAAACAGGTGCTTGGATTTCTGAGACCCTGGGGAGGGAGAATACGAGTCGGGCGGGGCGCGCTTACCTCGCTCGAAAACGCCGGGAGCAGCAGCTAGCGGAAAAGGCACAGACATCTGCGAAGCTGTGACTATGCTCATCACCGAATGTCGAACGCGTAGTACCCTTGGTGGACAAATTTGCTAGTCACCTCCTGGTTTATATCATCGGAATTGTATACCTTCTTCGCTCAACAGCATCCCCCGCATTCTTTGCTATGCAACACACGAGGCTGGACAGTTTTCAGCTTGTTCCTACGTACCCAACAACTTGCCAGTGGCATGACGGATCGACGTTTTAACCCTAGGCTAGCAGCTGAGATTGTCACACCCGCCTGCCGTGCCATGTCAACCACCCCCGTCCAAGGGATTTCAACGTATGCCCTAGTAATCTTTGGTGTGGTGGATGATGCATCGTTGGCATGGAGGTCTGAGCAGAGCCCAGTGACTTTAGGCCACGCCGACGGGTAATCAATGCACGCACAACAGAGCCATAACGCTGAGTCCTTGCACTTTTTTTGGTATTACAAACGGCACTGACAATTAAGAATTAAGAATAGTGAGTTGACATGACACAACCGAACTCTAGCTAGATTTTCGACGGTGTGGAAAGCATATACCAATTTTTTATACCTCAGGGCCTCCATGGTATCATACATCCTAACCATTCCGCCCATCCCCAAATTAAGCGAGGGAATCGTTATCCACGTGAAATAATAACGTGCCAACCTTCCTCGCTCCACCGGGGCGATCAGAACCCGGTAACAAGGTCAGCTTTGTCTGGGAACGGAACAATAGCAGGTACGTCGACCCGCCAAAGTGGAACGACCCGATCTCGTCACCCTTCTTGATCCGATCCCCTTCCTTCACCTCTACTTTGGTCGTCGAGATTTCCCCAAGACCCACCCCGACGAAGCACATCAGTCCGATGTCTGGGTTATCCGACTCGATAAAGATGAGCGCACGCGTGGAGATGGCAGTGACAAAGGCTTGCGAACGAGAGATAACGTCCAAGTCCGGATCATCGTCCAGACGCGCGGCGTAGTATGTACCAGGGATGGTGCACGTCTTGACGACGCGTCCATCGACGGGACTGTGCCAGCGGTGATAATCCAACGAGCTCAGAATTGCCTGGAAGACTGTCCCACCGACAAACTGGGACGTGAGCGAGTCGCAGTTGAGGATGTGGTTGAGTGAATATGGCATTTCCTTTAGCCAGAACTCGTCGGTCGCTTTCACGTTAGTCGAGACTCGGTGCGTGATCGCCTCGCAAGCTGCGTTTATGAATTCTGGTTTGTCAGGCGCAAATGTGGGACGGACGCCCTCTCTGAAACGCCTGCCGAAAAAGTCATCCCATGATGTGAAGCCCATATGGGGCTGGTCGAGATGGCACACCCATGCCTGCGCGAATGGCATCCCAAGGCGGTCGGCCTGGACCTGGAGTGCTTCAGGACTGAACCAACCACCGGGTGTAGAGACCAAGACGTCGCGAGACGCAGGAGAGACGAGGAACTTGGTCCACTCGTCAAAGACTCCGTGGAAAATCGCATTCACTTTGGGATTAGTGAACACGCGATAGCCGGCCTCGGTGTTGCAAAAAGGGGCAAGGACGCCATACATCGGGACACCGCTCACTAGAGGGCTGGTATAGCTATACGTCGGCGCCAGGGTGATAGTCTTGTCGAGAACAGCGAGTAGCTCCATGTAATTTGTGATCTAACCACACAACCAATGTCAGCAGGGTGACGAGTGCCAGGCTAGCCACTTACCAAACGGCGCTTAGGGTCCGGGTTAGGGCGAACCTGTTTAAACATCTCATGGAAATCTCTGAATATCCCGGCGTCCTCCTCGATCAATTTCTTGAACTTGAGAATGATAGGAGAATGCCTCTTCTGCTCAACAACAGGGGCTTTCAGGGAGACACCGTGCCCAATAAGCCGAGCGAGCAATTGGCTCTGGAATTTCTGGATGACGTCTGGATCCTTAGGGAGCCATCGGGCGATGGTACCACGATATTCGATCACAACAACCATGTTGATTCAGCTGTGATTGTGAACGGTCATTCAGAGCTCACAATGATAGAAAAGCAAGACTCACCTAAGTGGGCCAAACTTGAAGAGAAGCGATGAGGCAACGAAAGGTGAATATTAGGACTCATTATATTGTGACGGGGATAGACTGGATTACTGTCTGCGGTATTAAACCTCCACGACAGGAAACGACCAATTGTCCTCTTCTCATGTTCATGTTCCGGTCCCGACCGACGGATGCGCGGAAACCTGAAAGATAAAGTATGAAACTTTGGAACATGCCGGACGTACACCTCGTGCGACACGGACAACCCTCAAACTAGATCTAACTTGAAAGTACGCGATGCTCGTGCAGCAAGTGCATTCAGCTCAACTTACCATTATTAAATTACGTGACTCGAGGCTAAAGGTTTAATCATCGTGTGAATCATCGGTGCTGTTCTTCGTACCTTCTAACTAGAACTTAGTATGTGAACGGGGTAACGAAGGCTGGCACCATACCCTAAACGAGAGTTAACTCGAATGTAAATCACTTCCACCTCACAGTGGGGCTTATTTGTCCTCTCCGTCGGCAATATTGGGGCAGATACTCGTTCAAATCATCAAGTTTGATCACTTCCGATTCGCACGCAACAGCCTTCATTACCACTCTTTTCACCAGCGTTGCTTCTTCGCACCCGCTCTACCGGTGGCGGTTGTTTTCTTTGTGAGATGGCACCTCGTCTCCTCTGACTGCCCCATCAACGTACGTCGTCAGTAAAGCCACGGAGGGACTGTCATCTAGATATTCCGCTCCAACTTTACCTTAACAAACAACGCTGGAGGGTATCCAGGGACGATGTAGAAGTTCCTTAGTAGTATCCGCAGTCTTGAGATTGCTTCGGGTCTCGATCTTGATATTCTTACTGTTTGATTTTTGAGCTGTGAACGGCGGAGATGGGTCATACGTTGATAGTTCAATTTCAAGTTGTGCCAGCTCTGCCACATGGGATCAGTGCGCACGTGACCGAACAGTCAGCGCTCTGCGCCTTGGGCAGTCCAACCATAGTTCCTTGCGAGTTTCGGTACTCCACACCAGAAAAGCCCTTTCGATCTGCGTATATCTCGAGCGCATCATGTTGCGCCAGTGTAATTTAGGAAATCTTGAATTTGCATATGCCCCCGCCTGTCGTACGAATGTCGGAGGTGAACTAAGTCTGGGCCGGTGGTGCACCCACGTAGTTCGCCGAGTTTTGGTTCCACCAATCGGACAACGTGGATAAGACGGTGGTGAAACAAACAGGATCTTCCATTCTTCAGATATATGCATATGGCTGCGGCATCTGTACTTGACAAGCACTGGCAGCCTGATCTAACCGGTCCTGCTTTGCTTTGCTTCCTGGACCTGCGGCTCCGTACGGGGTGTGCTACCATATCTCCCCAGGGCCCACTCACTCTTCCTATTTCTGTTCGTACTTGCTATTTGGATCCGATAGTCGAAGACACTATCCATCGGTCGTGCGTGGCCCAAGTGTACACAAGATCAAATTGTCACGTGGAGCCATGGAACTGCACAGGCGATCTAAATGGCAAAATTTAAGATGTCGATCCACTGCCATGAAACCGCTGCGGGCACATACAGTGACCCAGTAACACCACTTGAAGTTTCATTTGTTCCTAAGCCCGGTAGTAACGCACCCTTACAGACTGTTGAAGCTTCTTGTGAGGGTCCGATCTTGTCGCTGTCACGATTGCAGATGATCTTAATATTGCATGCAAGCATTTCCCAGTGGTGAGTGGCCGTACACTTGTGAAAGACATGACATGAGAAACAGACGATCTGCAGATTCCAAGGCCGGCCATAAAGTGCCAGACTTTCGAACTGTGCCGCCTTGCGTAGACTGGAATCACTTGAATATTGCATACGTATTTTGACGAACGTTTGTATCACATATTTACCTTGTGGAGCTGCGCAGCATGCTTCCCAGCACTTGGCAGTCTATTCGCCTCGGATAGCTTTTCGGAGATGATGGGCTACGATCACCGTTATCGAGAATTGGTTACCGATCGGGACCTTGGCGGAGCATGTAGTTTACTTGGCACGGTGAAAGGTGAATGTATCGCATGGGTTTGTGACGCAGCCGTGGCGTTCGTTCTCGGCCGAGTTAGACATCAATCGAATACACCTTAGATTATCGACCGAACGAGGGCTAACATGCGGGCTAGTCCATCCGTGGCAGGAGTCCTGTGATGAATTGGCCGGTTGAGTGAGCACATTGACCCATCATACTTACCTTCAATTAGAGTGATGGTTTTTGATCATTCCCCTCGGAGGCCGCGCCGAGGACTATGTTCTCCGGTGAGAACGGCCGAACTGTTCGCAAAGTTATAGGCTTTAAATAACTAGTGGGATTTGTTCCCCTAATCTCCACCAACGCAACGTACGGGGAAATGATACGCAGCCTGAGGACAAAACACTGTCAACGCATGATGCACTATGCTTCACTTTTCAATTAATTTACCAAGGAAGGAGGTGACTCTGGTGATCGACGATCCACATGTGGTGCGTGATGAAGAAATAACTGCTCAAAACAGCTGGTACGATGTGACATCCGGTGGGCTCGTGAAACCAACCAATCATGATGTCATGCCTTCCGGACGCCATCATACTGATTGCGAGTCGGACTCGGAGGCAACTCCTGGAAAACAGGCAAGTACACGTGGGCGTTCCGAAACTTGATGTGCACGTTGAGCCTAAGTAATCTTAAGTAAAGCCGGAGTGATTCATCGGCTTGAAGCCGCCCGAGTTGGGGGCTACTATTTAGCCGTGCCGCCGGCTATCCAAGTCGATGGCCTTCTGGCATCCCGACTTGAAGTCGACTGTAGGAGTAGGAAGTTTCGGGAGTTGGATGGAGTCAACCCAACTTCCTAGAGTGGCTGGCTTGGGGCTGAGGGTACGTAGAAACGGCTTGCTACGTATCTTTGATCGGCGTAGAGAGGAAATGTAGTTGTTCATGGGTATCGTATGACAACATCTCGGTGTATCGTGGCCCTCTATAAAACTACACATACATCATATGCTCTTCAAGATAGATCCCAAAAGTTCATACCCGTTAGGTAGTGAGGGGATCGTCATCTACATGGAACAACAGCGTGCCAACCTTCCTCACTTTATTCTGATCCTCTGAACATAATTTCAGCTTGGTCTGTGGACGGAACAACAGCAGGTACGTCGACCCGCCAAAATGGAACGACCCGATCTCATCACCCTTCTTGATCCGATCCCCTTCCTTCACCTCTACTTTGGTCGTCGAGATTTCCCCAAGGCCTACCCCGACGAAGCACATCAGCCCGATGTTGGGGTTGTCCGACTCGATGAAAATGAGAGCACGCGTGGAGATGGCAGTGACAAAGGCATACGAGTTGGGAACGACGTCCGGGTCCAAGCCACCGTCCAGACGCGCGGCGTAGTATGTACCAGGGATGGTGCACGTCTTGACGACGCGTCCATCGACGGGACTGTGCCAGCGGTGATAATCCAACGGGCTCAGAATTGCCTGGAAGACTGACCCACCGACAAACTGGGACGTGAGCGGGTCGCAGTTGAGGATGTGGTTGAGTGAATACGGCATATCTTTGAGCCAGAACTCGTCCGTGGCTTGCACATCAACGGCGAAGCGGCATGTCATGGCCTCGCAGGCAACGTTGATGAATTCTGCGCTGTCAGGCGCAATGGTTGGACGAACACCTTCTCTGAAACGTCGGACGAAAAAGTCGTCCCAGGACGTGAAGCCCATATGGGGCTGATTGGGATAGCACACCCATGACTGCTCAAAAGACATCCCAAGGCGGTCGGTCTGTACCTGGAGCGCTTCAGGACTGAACCAACCACCGGCCGTGGAGACCAGGACGTCTCGAGACGCAGGAGAGACGAGAAACCTGGTCCATTCATCGAAGATCTTGTGAAACATCGCATTCACTTTCGGATTGGTGAACGCTCGGCATCCAGCTTCAGTGTTGCAGAAAGGAGCGAGTACCCCGTACATCGGGACGCCACTCATTAGAGGGCTGGTATAGTTGTACGTCGGCGCCACGGAGATGGTCCTATCGAGCACAGCAAGAAGCTGCATGTAGTTCGTTATCTAAGCCCGACGATACAAGTAATGTCATTAGTCTGCATGTGATCCACGAACGAGACACTTACCATGAGCTGGTTGGGGTCCGGGTTAGGAGGGACCTGGTCAAACATTTCAAGGAAATTTCTAAATATCTCAGTGTCCTCCTCAATCAGCTTCTTGAACTCGAGAATGACAAATGAAAGCTGCTTTTCATGAACGACGCCAGCTCTTGTGCAGACGCCCTTCTCGATAAGCTGGGCGAGTAGATCGCCTGCGTACTCCCGAATAACGGCGGGGTCCTTGGGAAGCGATCGCGCGATGGTGCCTTGGTACTCGATCTTGAAGGGCATGGTGATGCAGCTAGGATTGTGAGAGGTCGCCCAGAGACTACGTTGATTGGCAAGGATGACTCACCACTCGAATGAGAGACAAGTGCTGAGGAGGGCAAACATTGGGAGGCATTATATACGCTGGACATGAGGCACTCTTCGTCAAGGATATCATATCTCAAAGATTCCATGGGACGTAGCGTTAACTTCGCGATCTCTTCCCTCTTGTGAATATCTATGATGTGTCACTTTCCTTAATTACTTAAGGTCGATTCGAGAGTCGCCAGAACATGGGCTGTCGAGAGACCATGCACAGCACCCGACTCTGCTGAAAGTGAGAATTACCAAGTTGTGAGGCCAAAGGGGGCTCACAACTCTTGGGACTAATCGTATTTGGCTTTCCAGCTGCCTACAAGCACGGTTTGTGGGTACCCCCTCCCACCCAATATAAGGAGATGGTGGAACCGCCACCGACGAAGAATCACCAACGGGGATTTCAGTGCTTCGCGTTTCCTGATGTAGAAAGGATGATATTACATGCAAGCTGAGGCTGTTTTGTGTCTTGTCAGTGCCAGAAGTAGTATCGGAGTGGACACGGAGATGATACCTGCTCTCACGAATAACCCTGGTGCCATATATCTTCAACATCAATACCAACTCAACTTTGCCATGTGCAATACAACCCCTCAGCCTTAGCACCTCTCGGCAACAAGCGGAATGGTTGTTTAACGGGGGGTGAAGTCGCAATACATCTCGATAGAGAACAACAGCTCCGCCGAGAACCTCGATTTCCCGGTCTCCTCCCGAGGGGAGAGACGTGGATCAACCTTGCTCAAAGACGTTGAACGCTACGGGATCTCCGGTTAGTAGAGGCCTAGTACTTCACGAGACGAGAACGATGGCCTCATCGAGGTCTCTCCTGCGCCAAGCTGCTAGTGCCATGTATAAAGTTCATTTGCAAGGTCATTTGAGAAGTGGTGTCCTGGTGTGCGCAGGGCTCCTCAATCGAGTACAATGGCTGTGTCGAGGCCCGCCATTGTCTCAGAACCGTTGCAGGTTTGCAGCGAGTGGAGAGACAACCTACTAGGCTCAAAGAATTGCTTTCCAGGCCAGGACAATGGCCATGTCAAAATTCTCCATTGTCTCGAGCTGCTTATAGAGATAATTGCAAGTTTGTCTTGTCCAAGACCCCAACCAGATTTGTGTGCTATGGGGGTGAGGTCATTTGCCAATTGGTCCCAATCAGGAAGAAAAAGACACACCCTAGACTACGTCAGTGCATCAAGACTGGGCGCACCAACCTTGGGCGACTATCATCTCTGCGTTGAACGACTCTGCGCAAGGTGTTGCAGACATTTGATGATGCCCCCGGGCTTCACTTTCCGTCTACGCACGTTTTGCTGTGAGCACGAACGGGGTTCTTGGACCATGCTTGATGCTTCTAGTATTGCGAAAAGTTATCCAGAGATCAGGTTAATTAGAAGAATCAACACGCAGTTGGAAAGGAGACGGATGCTAAGGAGATGAGAGGTGAACGTTGGGTCTTCTCTTCCCCCAAAAAGAGGGCGCATGATTCGCCTTGACTACGAAAAACAATCTCTGAACCAACGTTCTTCTCCAGGATTCTCTCGAGATCAGACGTGTTTTTTGTCATTAAGTGCGACGCTTGACATACAGATTGCTGCGTTCGGTAGTTAGCCCTTCTGAGTGAGTAGGCTGGCTATCTTTCACAAGCAGCTTGTCAGTCCCAGGGGAGTGTCACGCACGCCGCATCCAATGATACTTCTCGCGCGGCGGGATCGCGTTCACAGTCATCAAGAAAGAGTAATCCATGACATGATCAGAGGGGACCATCATGATCGCACCCAATTTACACTTTCTAGCTGCCCGCCATCATGACGGCCTGTCACATCACTTGACCCAAGGAAACGGGACCTCGTCCATGTTACCGATAAAGAAGCACCGATCCAAGGACGGGGACTGCGTTGCATGTGTGCAAGGGGATAACTGCATTACAAACCTACTCGATGTGGTACAGCATCAGAACACGGAATCAGTGCCTAGCAATCAAATCCTGCTGAACCATAGTGCGTTAGAAATGGGACCTGCTACGAATCATTTAGCACCCACTGATGTAAATTAAATTTGGTTTTACGGTGACGATATAGATAGACAGTAGTTATCTCCGGGGAGCTCAGACTTTGTAGGAATTCAAATCCTACTTAAAGTCGTCCAGTTTAAAGCACGGCATTGCGCCGCGAGTTATTTGACTCGTATGATCGGCGTCAATGAAGTAAATTCGGCGGCCGAAGTGATGAAACAGGAGACTGTCACCTTATGCTGTCCGGAACATCAGTACTCAGCTGCGTAGGGCATGCAGTTGCGGTCAAACCCTGATCAATGCAATCAGATGCTCTAGACCACCAAATCGCAGGCACAAACTGACCGGTACTTGTGTGGACACTTCAAGGCTGCGTCGAGAAGCGTCGAGCTGTGCCTCGCGAGGTGCAAGGTTGGTATGGTCCGTGTCATGAAGTCGTAAGTCCACCGTGACTGCGGTCATGGATGTTCGGCGCTACTTGAGCATCGCCATGCGCAAACGATCCCCTTCCGAGCTGAGATGAAACTAGGGTACGACCTACGATTCATGGTGTGTTACCATCCCATCCCCCAGTACCATTGGTGCATGGGCACTCACCCTTGCGTCATTCCTGGACCACCGTCATTGTCCCCGAAATTCTTCCAGAAAGTGTTTACTTTTAGCCTCGCACTTTTTAGCGCCATCCGTGCATGTCTAGATCTTCTTATCTGGCGTTTTGCAGCTAGCATTTTTCGCGAGAATGTCGCATGTTTGTTCTCACGAATACATGATGGTAAAGTTCAACATGCACAGGTGCGGACTCTGGATCTGAATCATGGAAACCATGGAGACCTGCCGCATTGATGGAGCGAGAAAAGAACATGCTTCGATTTTTTTCAATATGACATATAAAGAGCAATATGCGGAGAAAACAAGACGATGCGAGGACGAAATGTATGAAAGTAAAAGTAAAAGAGAAATCCAGAATTGGAGCGCAAGAATGTGTTTCCAAGGTGCATTAACTATAATATGCCGTACTCGTACATCCAAATGAAAGAAGACAGATGTGAAATGAATATCAGTGCGCTATGTATGTGTGTGATCCACCCATCCGTTTGGGATAAAACGTCGAAGGGAGCAGTAAATTAAGAAAAGGAAAACGAAGAAAATACGGAGAAAAAATGAGTGTTGCAAACGAGAGCAAAGCTTCGAATGGGCGCGAGGTATCCGTACGAGTTGACATATTTTTGGAGGGTAGGCGAACGAATGGGGCGATAGATGCGCGACATGTCGGATTACAAGAGGCCTAAGACCTGGGCATATCAAACGGGGCCGGTGGATGAATCTGGGGAATTGGGTGGAGAGGACGTTCGAACAGATATTTCGGCCCGCCCAGCGCGTATGTGAGTTGTCGCGGTATCGGGGGAAATTGGGAAGTAACCTAGACGAACCGCAGTCAATAGGTTGCATTCGATTCATCCCGCAAGGAATGGCCGTACCAAGCACAGCGTCCCCTCGCAATAACTTGACTGCGCATCCCACATTTCTAATGATCGCGACCACGAAAAGAAAAGAAAGAAGAAAGGTCCATCAAAAACGCCTCTTTTATCGTAACCAAACTGCTCTGAATAGCGCAGACCCTACCCACGAACGACGACGAACGACGGCGCGATGCAAACCATGTCTCTGATTCCCTCTCATCTACATTCTCATCCGTCCCAAGGCTCCACTGCAAGGACTGCACCTTGTTCGCCTACCGCGGAACCGTCGATGGGGGCCGAATCTTACTCGCAGCTACGGATCCTACGCTCAGATTAGTCCGATATATCATACCCGTACCTGTCCTGGGTTTTGGACGTATGCCCTCCCCGGCTGGACTAGGTAAAGGTGACTGCGAGCGAGCAGTTATGGGCGTCGATAGGGCTGAATTCGGATCGGACCCGGCCCCTGGCGACGGCATGAACAGGGTCTGCGTACTTGCTGGTGAGAGCGCTGGTGCTTGTGGGCAATGGGGCCCGCTGTTCAAAGAGAGGGTGCGTAATTTGAGTTGGTCGTGCACATTTCGGTTGTACGTCAGCACCTGGCCTGGGCGAGGGGATTGTTCGCCGGGTTGGAGAGCCTTGGGGGGAGATTGATTTAGCTCCGGCTGGTTGGAGAGAGGATTGGAGGGAACGTTAGCTGATGAAGTAGAGAAGGGGAGCGGAGAGCTGCGGCTCACAAGCCTGAGGGGTCGAGGTGTGTATCCCTGCCCGACGTTTGCATGTGGGGACGATGGGGTAGTTGGCCGCGGAAGTCCTGATGTTGTAGAGTGGAGAGGTGATTTCGGAATGGTCAGAGATGGCCTTGGGATACCGTTGAGAGAGGGACGGGGAGAGGCTGGCGGGAAGGCAGTTTTTGTTGGCCGTTCTGCAAGGGACTGCCTCGGTGTAGACACTTGGGAAGTGCTTATTGGTTTGGCTTCAGAAGGTACGCTGAGCATGGAGCTATTGGACACCGAAGACGCGTTGGAAGAGGCTCGCGGACGCTGCAAGGCACCCGACCGGGATCGGAGACCAAGAGTAGAGGGATACTTGGCCTTTGTGCTGGGAGGAAGAGGAGGGAGTCCCTTGTTCTGGTTGTATAATGGTTTTAGGTGTGGGACATCGGTACCGCTCTCCGGGGTGACAGGAAAGGGGAGACTGGCTGAAGAGGTTGTGCTGCTCGGAGTGTGGGGGCCTCCGTTGAGGCTGCCGAGACTGGAACGCTCAAACGCGGCACGTGTCGGGGTCACGCCATCATCTTGCTCACGAATGCCTGGCATGAGTCCAGCGCCCGTGTGCGCGTCGGTACTCGAAGCGAGGGAAGCTGCGTATACACTGGATTCGGAGATGGAGCCGCCCCTTCCACGGATACCCCCAGCTGCTACCGAGGATGCGGAGTGGGTGCTGTAGCGACCGGTAGACGAGCCTGTACTGCGGGCACTTCCGACGCGGCTGACGGGTTTGCTCCTGGATGGCAGGCTCCGTGTTGCGAGACTAGCGCGATGGGAATGGCCAAACTCGTCGTGCTCGTGTTCGTGCTCGTGTTCGTCGATCTCGCGGAGGATGGTGTGGGAAATTGATCTGGAGAGGGACGACGCGAGCGAGGAAGACGAGGTCCGGCGAGAGAGGACGAGCGAGGACACGCGTCGAGTGAGCTGGGAAGGCGCGTCTTCGTCTTCGCTGCAAAGATAGTCAGTCTCATTTCCAAAAAAGGAAGAAAACAACACGGAAGCGTCAATCGTCCCCACACGGAGATCACATGACCACCCAACATAAAAACCCATTCTTTCCCTCCCATCAAAAGAAAACACCAACCTGTCGCTCCACCCGAGTCCAGTCGTCAAACCAATACCGCCCTTGAGCAATTTGCCGTCGCGGTGTCTGACCCTCCGTTGCGGTGTATCTCTCGTGTCCTTGGGATGCTTCGAACACGTGCTTGTCGTCGACATGAGCGAAAGATTCGACCCGTTGGATACGATGCTCAGTCGCGTCGGGTCCACCTCAGGCTGCGGCAGCAGTTTGGAGTTCGGTGAGAGCATCCCATGACGCAGCATCAATTCCCTACAAGCAGTTCAGACTGAGCGAATGCGCCAAAATACCCCTACTCACGGTAGCGGCGTGTGCAGATCAAGACTCGAATCTGACTCGTTCCCTTCCTCTCCTCCAGCCACACACACCCCTTTACTGCCCCCATTCAACCGTGCAGCTTTCGTCACCAGCGACTTCTTGACTTCATGAGAGCCTGTCGGCACCTGCACTCCATCAGCTCCGCTTCGACTTCGAGTGCTCTCCTTCCGATTCCGCGTAGAACTCGGCTCACGTGACCGCGAAGGCACGGAGCCCTTTCGCAGACGGGGAGTGGCCGATATCATTTGTGTGACCTCCGGAGATATGGCACCATACCTCGAATTCATGTCCTCGGAATCACAAGACACGTGTATAGAATGCACAGAAGACTTGCTCGGTTTGCGCGGCGTGTGGACATAAGAAGGGACAGAGGATGGGGAATCAGTAGGACTTTGTGGTGTTGAATGGGGCAGAGGCGGATATCGCGGAAATGGACGAGAAGCATGGTCATCCCCCTCATTGTCCATTTTCAGCGCATTTAGATCGCTCATGTCGACATTTGCTAGCGAGTCCTCAACGTACAGCTTATCGTCTGTCCGAGCGAGGGGTGCGGCTGCCACGCGGGGAACGCACGAGCGAGGAATGTCAAGACTATCACCCCGTGATTGGTCCTGACTTCTTCTTTCAGTAATAGAACCAAAGACTGGGGGCGACTGTGATATAACCGAGGGTGGGGGTGGGGGTGGGCAAGACACCTCCACGATCACTTTGCTCTGTTCACTCATCGCATATATGGGATTCCGGAGTGAGGACAACGACCCTTGTCGACCTCTACCACGGATCGGATTGTTGACGTCGACAGATAACCTTGGCCGTACGTGTCCTGAACGGGACTGTGATCGTTGCGACTCGAGAGTCGAGAGGGCAGGAGACGCAGCACGAGCGACAGTTTGTAGAGCACGATGTGTCGGGAAGACATCGGGCGTGACAGAAGATGGCCCAGGAATAGGTGGGAGAGGACCAGTAGGAGGTGATGACGGAGGCGGGTTGCTCTGCGGTAACAAAGTGGCGACAACCGACCTAGGCGAACATGGCGATGCAGTGTTGGTGTTCGAGGATGAAATGGGACCCGTAGACACCGCCGAGCCAGCAGAGGTGGACGCCAACCGACCCGTTGCAGATGCTAGGAGAGACCCGCCGTTCAGAAGGCTGCCTGACGTAAGACTTGTTGGCGCCCCGGGAATGTGACTCGGCGGTGCGGGGAAGGCTTCGAGTAGGAAGGGTACTGGGGTGCGCCGCGATACCCGGGGCGAAGGCGAGGCGCGTCCCTGTGCTTGTGAGTCTGAAGACACACGGCGGGTCAAGGTGTGGGCGGCGGGTGCTAGGTCTGGTAGTGTAATATGAGGGTTCGGGAGGGCATGTGGGTTGACCAGCGGGGGGAGGTCAATGAGAGACGGCGGCGGGTCCAGGGACATTCTCGAGGTGGCCATCGCCATAATGGCCCGTTGTGGTTGTCGTCGCGGTCGTCACGTCCGCCTAGAGGTCCCCCGACGAGGGCGAAAAAACAAGTCGTGAATCAAAATGAGATGGTGGAGCGAGGCACAAAGGCGCCGTTTCCCACGCTTTCTTTCCCGAGGACTCGCTTAAGCGCGTTGCAACAACAACCCATTCTGAAGCATGTCGGCCAGGTCACCGTGCGGTGTATACTTGGGCGTTGACAAGGCACGAGCGTGTCTCGCGGAAGTCGTTATATCGCCCCAGAGTTCCATCTCAGTCACCTGTTTGTACAGACTTGCCATATTCTGTCTCAACTTTGTCCCAAATGAGCATTCGATACAGCACAACAATAACGCAGACCGGAACGATCTCGACGATCACACCGTCACCATCTCGGTGGCGCCGCGTTCTCACAACAATACTCCCACTCCACGGTATGGAGAACTACATACTTTGTTCGCGCCAGTGTTATAGTTTAACTTGGCACCCGCCACCGGCCATCCATCATCACTGTCAATCACCACACCTGGAGCATGATCTCATCACTGGTCGCTGACATTGACAGTGACCCACCCCCACACCGGTCTACGATATTCCCATTTCACTACGACGCCAGGTACAGTAGTGACAGGTCCGCTCGGTCAGCGATTACGTTCGCTGATGGTGGCACCTTGTCATCTTGGTCGATCTGTCATGGGCTCAAAATCACGTTTACACCGTCCATTGAATTTCCTGCCTTGTCACACGTCCAATGATGTGTGCCAGTGGACCCGGCACGGCGCATCGACGGGTGGAATGGAGTGACGCTTCAAGATCTATAATTTGGCACGGCAGCAAACAAAAGGTGACAACCTAAGAAGCCCCCGGCCCGGGGCTTGCTCACTTACGAGACAGCTGTAATATCCGCTGTCCATTTCGACTGCTTTGCAGATACATACATGTAAGTTGTGTCTCTCCTGTCGCTGGAGCCTGGGAGCGAAACCTTGCCTTCATTGCACCCCATCATGGCATGACGAACACGCATAGCAGCACCGCCCGCGCATTTCACACATCCACTGGCGGCATGCGTCTAAACCTGTCTTGTGCGTCTTAGCGAGGCGACAGACCGGAGTCTATACGCCAGCTTCTGGGGCACAGAAGACTCTTCAATTTTCTTTTCTCGCTCTTGTTCGGAACCTGTGTGGCAATCGAACAGGAGTCCGAGCCAGGTATTTATGTAGCCGCTGGAATCCATCCCGTCCCCACTCACCAGTGACGTCGTCAGAACGTCGCTGCATTCCAAGACGCGTCTGTTTGCTACGCAAGGAACCTCAGTGTACCTTTCCCAACCCTTGCTTACAAGCTACGATCTGCACATTTCACATGCATTCAGGATCAGGGCTCACTGTCAGCCGTTATCGCTAACCGTTATCGCTATACTGTACCGAACGAGCAAACTCTGAGCCCACGAAGTAATGGAGAGCGCTTGAACCAGGCGAAAGACACGAAGAGGTCAGCAGCAGTGAGTGAGCTGGCACTGCAGTTTTGCGGAGTGGAATGTTGATGCCTGTATTGCCTAGTCGATTGATTGCCTTAGCAAACCGTAACGGTGCTCTCCAATGTTCCCCGCACGCTGTCAAACGTTCCTGTCAGGAACGCAGGAACGACAATGTCGTGCCTTTATTTCAACACTTGTCACGTTCCAAGTGGCTGTGTACAATCCGTCGTTCGACATGGCATCGAATACACGCCTCCCTCCATTTCTGATGAGTCTTTCTTCTGTCATGTGCCAGATAGTGACGTGTAGTCTGACAAGTTCCAAAGGAATGCTCCATCGTTGAACTTTGTTGATCATTATCTCCCACTATCTTTATCTATCTTTATCGTGGCATGAGACGAGCGTGACCTTTCATATACGAACCCAGGGTTGCCAGCATGCCGAACTTGTCAATGCTATGAAGCTTGGCCTAGCTTAACGCCATGCTACATCGGCGGTGTCGGCGAGTTGACGAGTCTCGGGAGACAATACTGCGGCGCAGCTGGCATCGAGCCAGCCCGTTGTTGCCGTATGTGTCGCAAACGCGTCCATTCCACTCAGGCTTGGCACATCTCGTCCGCAGCTGAATGCCCAAGGTTAACACCATGCTACATCGGCGGTGTCGGCGAGTCGATGAGCCTCGGGCGACAATATTGCGACTCGGCGTTGGTTCAAATTGGACAATACTGCGGCGCAGCTAGCTCATGTCACGGAGCCAGCCCGTCGTTGCCGTACGTGTCGCAGACGCGTCTATTCCACTCAGGCTTGGCACACCTCGCCCGCAGCTGAACGCCCAAGGCGATACGAACCTCGAAACCGAGATACAAGGCACGGACGGCGCCGCTCTGGAAACGAAACGCTCGCTTTCGAAGAGGTGTCCACCGGCATGTCGGCTCCTCGCGTCCCAGTTGTTTCTGCAAAACAAGGTCGCGTTACTGCCTCGCGTTGGACTGGCAAGTTGCTGTCTCAGTTCGGCGGCATGCCAAGGGGTCGATCATGTGGTACTGCCGGAAGCGAGCGACTGACACCGGCGGCCATGTTCAGTGCAAGTCCCACGTGGATGTCCCATCCATGGACCAAACCAGTGCACGATAGAAGTCCAAGATCGTACTACTATCGCACTAGACTCGGGCGTGGTCGACTGGGTATGGCGTGAGCTTTCGGAAACTGTACAATTTATTATTATTATTAAACACTACTCTGTCCAGTCTCCAAAAAGTCGAATTCGAGCGCTCAAAGCCTATTTGATTTCGAACTCGGACTTCTCGGGCCTCGGCGTGGCTGACAGATGTCCTTCTTTCAAGACAGGTCGGTGACGACATTCCACGAGTACCTGATAGAATAAGAATAAAGGCGTATATGGATGTACTGCGCATGACGACGATAAGGATTCGGGTTTCCAACACCAGCTGGCGCCCACCTTCAGAGCGAGGTCGCGCCAAACGTGTCAAATCCGTACAGCTGAAACGAGGTGAGGCGTCGTTCCTCCCCCTCCTTGGCGATCGCTGGGCTGGACTCGTATTGACGATCGAAACACATGCGCTAGCCAAGGTTATTTGTCTTCCTTCTTCTTCTTCCTTTTGCTTTGTTTGCCGATACGGCTCTAATCTAAAGTTAGAACAGACAGTATCCACGCGGATCAACATCGCGTGGACCGCATGGTGTCACCACAAGGATGGCGAAGACCTCGGGAGGTGCGAGTCCGAGTTCACAATGGAAGCCTCTTTCGCTCCCCATCCCACGTCTCACCTTTGACAACCGTGGCGCGGGACGGGGCTTGCCGATATGTCAAGCGCTCCACAGAGTACAAACGTCTTGCAAGCCCAGACTCTGGAACCTACACATGCTTGGGAAAAAATAATAAAGTCTCCGAGTCCCGAACGCAAGGCTCCCGTGGTTGGTGATCGGAACCGGCGGCTCGATAAACGCGCGTGAGTCGAGTTCCATTGGAGGACGTCTCGCAAGGTGAGTGTCTCGGGGAAACCCAACCTGGTCTTTGCGAGCACGATCGTCATGTCATGACTCGGAGCCTGTGTCCCGCCCAGTTGAATACAAGTTATGCACCTCTTATTAGGGCAGAGAACTCGAACTCGAACATGTGTGGTCAGCACGTTCAGTGATAGGAACATGATCCGATGGGTATCACTCAGTACTCAGATATGATCCGACACGATACCGGTACACACGACCGTGGCATCTAGCTTGAAGCATCCAATCGGGGTCAACTTCACACGCAGCAGATACAAACATCACGAAAGGGTTCGACGACGGGGTGACAGAGTCGAGGATGGGTTCAAGTCGACGATATGAACGAGGCAACTCGACGGCTAGACTGGTGTCATGAACCCATGAGGTATCTTGACGAATTCGACAATATGATCCTATTCCATGTCACATTCGTGCTTGTCATTGTCGTGTAAATCCATCATGGTCAATGCTGTGACGACTCACTGTGTCCTGCGTCGTCCAGCAAGGCTGCTGCCAGTGGTGAAAAGTGGCCGTATCTGATGAGCATGTATGTGCTTCCTCGCAGCCACCACATGTCTAGTGCTATTAGATAGCGTCACTATCTCTCTTCATGTCCAGCGGAACGCACGCCACATATCTTCCCTTGATATCATTCGAATCCCATAGCCTAACATGGGGTTCGGATTCTGATCGATCGACATGCTTGTCCAGGTCGATCCGAGTACTCGATCATGACCAGTCCACGATACGATACGATACGACGAGGCCGGAAGATATCGGATATGGTATCGGATAACAATAGACAGGAGTGGTGATTGCGGTAACCGCTATCAATATCGTGGCTCGCTTGGATGTGGCAGGGAAGCCACGTTTGAAACGGCCACAGAACCGTCGTGTTCCGACCGTGTGATGGAGAATAGTCCTCCGTGTTGTTCACAGCAGTAGGAATGGTCGCGACGTGCGTGCAGTATGTCGGGTCCAGGGTGGATGGATACAGTGGATGGATGATGACGATGACCAAGACAGGCGGACGATGGTTGTTGGTCGTTGGTGGTACCACATAAGAAGGAGCAAGCTTCCGCAGAGCACAACTATGAGGTACGCGGTCAGAGCCTCGGAGCCGATAGCAAAAAGTGACCTCACTGCACATTACCGGTCCCAGTCAGCAGTGCTGGTAACTGGCACCTTAACGCAGAAAGACGTACATACAGCGAGCCAGCATCCGCGGAGCAGAAGGACAGAGTCCACGTTTGCCTTCCCTCGGTTCACACGATGCAGTGTTCGGTTGCTTTAGCCAATAGAACTCGCCCAAGATGAGAGGAATGGAGCGGGTTCCAGGACCAAGCCCCATCGATTAGCTGCCGAGCGACCTTTTTTTTCTTCTTGAGTTTCAATGATGCCCACACTGTGGGAGTGCGATGATCGGACTGACAAAACCGCATCAACGTGGCGTTTGCAAGTGGGCGTGGCGCGATAGTCAACGGGTGTGAGGTAAGTGGACGGGACCCTGTTATCTGAGGTTTCCCTACGTAGCGTCATGTTCGTTACGGCGTCCAAGATGGAAGGTTGCATGGACGAACAGATCGACCCTGGACGGTGCTTGTCCGCCGAGGACCCTAGTCCGACGAGCGCACAAGCCACGCGGATGCGAGGGAGATTTTTTTTAAGATTCGATGTTGACAATTTCTCCACATGTCTCGTCGGACCCTGTTGTCCGGTCTCGTCCAGTCTGAGGGCACGCCACCGTAGCGACGATTTGATTCTGAAACACGATACACAAGTATACAAACACACTCACAGCACAGCGTTTGTGATTTCGTGCGGGAGTCGCGGAAATGAGGCTCCAAGCTTGGAGGTCCGCGCGCCAAGGGAGGAGAAGAGAGTGACCTTCTCAAGAGAAAGGTAACGAATAGAGAGGACATCGATGAAGCGGAGCAGCGTCATTGCTGGTAGTTATTTAAGATGACATTGCGATCTAAATGTGGACCTAGACAAACTTCTAGTTGTTAGAAGATGAGGCAAATCACCCACGTACAGAACGCCTTCAGTAATGGTGAGTCGCAGCGAGCATCGTAGGGGTCGACATGGCAACCCCTAGCCCTCAGCGCTCGGCATAATTTCGAGTCCGAGTGGGCAACGCCGTGGCAGCCTCCATAGGAGTTTGAATCGATTGGTCATACTGAGTGCGCGAGCTTCGGTACTTTCCAAATTTACAAACTGAATACAATGTTGACGTGATCATGAACGTTTGAGGCCGAATCGAAGCTCTGTGAGCGCTGATTCGGACTGCGGAGTACCCAAAAAACGTGACTTTGTGATATACCGATTGCTCGCACATACCTCCCTTCTCCGGAACTGAATAGATGCCGTCAAATGCAGGGTAGAGCGCACTCTCCGATAGTCGGACAGTTGGGGTCAAAGATGTGATGATGTGTCGTCAGGATAGCTTGTTTGAATGAATACACTTGGATAACACCCTTGCCATTGATGGGGTCATTGACCATTCAACTGTATATCACGTATGACACATGAAGGGGGTTGATGGGACGTAAAGTGGTCATGGTTCTTTGTTGTTCGCCTCGAGAAAGGAGATTGCGTAAAACAGCGCGCGAGGGATGCTGGGTTAAACATGCTAGTCTTTAGAAAATTGACTACACAATTTGTTGGAGAAAACCGGACCTTGTACCCGATCACTACACCCACGCGTGATAATATTGACCACATGCGTGAGGACGTCCTGACATTGGTTAAAGGCAGATAGGGACCCACCCGATGAGGGTGTGACTCTGCCCGGCCAGCCAATCTGAGCGGACCGTCACCTGGGAAGTTTCTTTGTCTGATTACATCAGCATGTAGCCCTGACTGTCGAACCATTTATGGTAATTAATGTCAACTTCGATCGACACGTGCCCCGCATGGCGACCAGACGTGAGGTGAACAACAAGGGACAAATACGGCAGGCTTAGAGTTGAGGGGAGCTGCGTGGCCGACAGGGACAGGCCGGTGTGGGACAAGGAGTCCCTGGTATGTAGCTGACGAAAAGCGCTGCAGAAGTAGTAGGTCCTCGGACCGCTCGCTGAAGAGAACCTCGCCTGAATTGGTGCAAGATTGGAATAGTCTGGATTTGGTTGGGTCGATGTTTCCTTCCTGCTATTTACCGATCACCATCAGCTGATCTTGGGAAGCCATTCAGTTGGATGAGTCAATGGTGCAACGAACGGGTGGTTCCAGCGTCTGGGGTGACACAAGTTAGTGTTCGTTGCCACCGAGTCTACGACGGCGGAGACGAGTGCCAATGGCAATGCGTCCGATGGGGGGAATGGGTGGTATTTCAGAGGGCGGGTCGTGGTGAGAAATGCGGAGAGTGAGACCGAAATTATGATAGAGATGAGAAACCAAGGACGGGTGGTCCGGGAAACGCGATGATGGAATAATAGCGAGGGATTGATTGACAAGCACAGCTCTCCGTCCTGACCCGTCGCCTCAGAAATCTGTGGCACCCCTCAGCGCCATCCATTGAATGGTTTGTCGTGTTGTGAGGTAAGCAGCTCCTTGTGGCCATTCAATCGTGTCGTTGCAAGCAAGGAGGCATAAGTGGTGCGAGCCAGAACCGCAAATGTGCCAACACACTTCCCCCTCCTCTCTTCTCTCAACCAAATGACCTTTGACTTGTACGCTGACCGTTTCCGTCTCCCAGACTCCTCCGTCAAGTCTGAGTCCTCCTCGTCCCCGCTCACAGACCTCTCGCCTTCACCACTCCCCACGTTCTCCTTTTCTTACCCCATTCACTCCCTCGACAAACCAAAACATCCCCCCCCCTCCTACCGCGACCCCTCTGTATTTCGCTTTGGAATGGCGCACTCGCACCCACCAGACGCATGGTCACACAAACACCCTCCGCACGACACCGTCCCCCTCGATCCGAACACGCTTGCTTTCCCCGACGATTACGAGGACGCAGATGAGCTCAGCGACCTCCCAGGCTCTGCCATCTCCGGTTCAGCAGCAAGCGCAACACTGTCTGAGCGCATCGTCCGACGCAGGAGCAGCAAAGGCACGTCCCATCTCTTTCTTTCCGTTCATTTTCGCTCCAACTTTCTCCTAGCATGCGATCAGTGCAGAAAAAGCAAGTGCAAGTGCGAGCGAGCACTCGATGGTGGTGCTTGCAAGAGTTGCATCATGCTTGGAACACGTGAGTCAACCGTCTCTCTCATACTCTTCGTGTCCTCTAACCGATTGGTCTCCCACTCTTACTTGGTGCACCATTCAATCCCTGCGAATCGCATGTCGCCATACCGCTCCATGGATTTGGTCACCCCTGTGACGTTCGTATCAACGTAATGCAAATACACACTGATCTGACCAACTCCTGCGCTTCCGACGTCCCGGCTGTGGCCGTATTCCCTTCATCGTACAATTCCGGCTTATCATCTGTCGTAATGTTCATCCCACCCTGTCTCCCCCAATCCCTTGCTCTTCCCCACCCGGCTCTCCGACTCCCTCATCCCACCTTTCCGTGACATCGTTCTAATCTTTTCAACTTGCTCCCACTTTCGGTTATACTGATATCCTTACGTCACCTTAGCATGTACTTTCTTGGGTCCTTCGCGAAAGCGTGGACCGCCCAAGGGATACATTGACGCGATCGAGGCCCGGCTGCATCAGACGGAGGCCCTCATCGGCGTTCTCCTAGCCGTGGAGGCAGAGAGAGCCAACGAATCGACCGCCAAAGCTCCGTCTATGAACAACGATTGTCTGGAGGGCATCCTCAATATCTTGAGAAAGGCAAGTGTGAATGACTATCTCATCCCATGTTCTGCATACAAACTCACCCATAGGATACGCTCGCGAGAGAAATTTTAAATCGTGTTGACTCGTCGCCGTATGGTGTCAAAGGCCGCAAGAGTGGCAACATCAAAGTACGATCACATCCCAATGCCCAAGAAAATACAGGCGTCGACCTCCATTCAACACAGTAAGTGTTGATCAGATACGGAATCGACCCTCGGATAGTCAAAGTTTTTGTCATAGCCCTTCAAATGACTGGCAAGACCGTGTTGCTACTTTGCTTGCTTCTTCTCTTCAACCGTCAGCGCACTCGCGAGCAACCCGGCCTTCTGCCTCTTCTGCTACTATTTCCAATACAATCTCGCTCAACGATCCCCATCCCCCGCGCCATTTGCAAAATCAACACTCTTCTATTCACTCCTCCGATGGGGATCATGTTCGGCGACAACGACGACGCGTTGGCGATGATGCAGGAGACGGACGGAGCTCCTCTCCCAGGGGAATCACCTTGACGCGCAATGGCAGCCTAAGTCCTGGATTTTCACCTGTTCGTACAAATACCAGTCATGCGTCCGGCGGTGGATATGCCTCTGGTTACATGGGTACAAGCACTGATTCTGACAGCGAGGATGATTTGGTGGATGCTGTTGGACAGCTCAGCTTGAATGAGGATGAACAAGTTCGATATCATGGCAAAGCAAGTGGTTTGTACCTTTTGGGCATTAATACAAAAGAAGAGGCAAGAAACGAGGGCGGGATTTGGCAAGTAGCCGCTCATGCCTTGCTCCGTCCGCTGATGTCATCTCCTGTCAGGCGTTTTCCCAAGGCACGGGTTTGGCCTCCACTTCCGGAAAACATCTCAACATCACCTTCCACGCCAGTTGGTCCGTTCTCGGGCCCAACGAGTGCTAGCACTGGACATCTTCCGCTTACATCCACCGCACTGTACGGTCACTTGGCAGCGTTCTTGCCAGATCCAGCGATGCAGGAACACTTGCTCGAAATTTACTTTACATATGTCCACGCTGCGTTCCCGGTAATCCACAAAGATGCATTTTGGGAAGGTTATCGCAGGTAAGATCAACATAAATCGTGTCTAGATCCATTCGTAATTATTATGAATTTAGCATGCAAAACCCGTCAACGGACTCACCTTCGCCCTCGTCTGATCGGGCTCAGGGCGGAGCAGGGAGCTCGCCAGTTCCATTACAGAGCAAGCGACGCCATGTCTCTCCCCTGTTGTTACTCTCTATGTTTGCCATAGCTGCTCGCTATTCACCATCTTCTTCACCCCCTCCCTCTCCTCGTTGTTCTACACCGACGTCGCCATACCCATCGAAGAGTGCCCCGATGTGGACAGCAGGAGATGATTTCCTCCTGCTAGCCAAGAACCTACTCGATAACACGTACGCTTCATCCATGCCCTCAACCGTTCAGTCTTTGCTGCTCCTTGCTTATCGGGAAATCGGTATCGGTGCCATGGCACAAGCATGGGTATACACAGGGATGGCCGTGCGTATGGCGCAAGATCTGGGCATGCACAGGGCTGCTGACGGCTGGGCACGTGTGGGTATGGGACGATTATTCGGTGCGCGTGAGTTGCAGGAACGGAGGCGGATTTGGTGGGGATGCATCATCTTGGATGGTTATGTGAGCACATACATCGGACGACCCTTGGCTATTTTCGAGTGGGATTACGATACGCTGCTCCCTAGTGTCGAAGAGGTGCGTCTCGTCACTTCCGATTGGAATGGGATCTCATTTTGTTTCTCTCTTCTGGTAGTCTGACGAGCAGGAACCGTGGACGCCACATCCTTCCTCACCTCCCGACACGAGAAGGCATGGATGTCGACCCGGGACTGAAATGATGCAGCCTGTTCCTGGTCGCATACTGTCCTGTTTCAATGCGTCTGCAACCCTCTGTGAGTTCGAGGTTTGAATCCATGACGAGCTTCTTTTGATCCATGATGTACAGCCGCAATCCTGTCCAAGATTGTCCAGTCGATTTATTCCATTCGCACCACAACGTCGCGGCATGCAGAAT
The DNA here is from genome assembly GCA_038093535.1 of Boletus reticulatus. NCBI lineage: Eukaryota > Fungi > Basidiomycota > Agaricomycetes > Boletales > Boletaceae > Boletus > Boletus reticulatus. Next base: position 25,991 of record JBBPSJ010000032.1, read on the forward strand.
CAATTCACATCGAAGGGTTGCTGGACAAGTGGTATTTTGGTCTCCCAGAGTCCTTGCGTTTCGAAACGCGGTATGACTCGATGGGCAACTTGAGTACGATGGGCAGTGGAAGGATGCCGTTACCACACGTATTGACCCTGCACATGAAATATTGGTGTACGACGTTGCTGTTGCATCGGCCCTTGTGAGTGATCCGCCCTACCCTTTTCGTTCTGAAGCACATTGTGTGCTCCAGCATTCGGCAGATATACCTGTCAAACAAGCGGTGCGTACCCGTTTATTTTCCACAAGCAGGACACAGCTAAAAAACGTACACTTTAGTAAATCGGAGAACGGGGACGATGCAGATGCCGCTGCTGTAAGCAGGAAAAATTATGAACTTTGTGTTGGCGCGGCAAACCATATCACATCCATTGGTTGGTCACTGCCCTGTGCAGGTTGCGATGACACTGATTGGGATTTGATAGTGACCTTGTACCGCGAGAAATACTGCCTTCAACGTGCGCCTGTCTTCCTCATCTTCTATGTGTTCACCGCTGCTATTATGCACGTCACGAGTCGTAAGCATCATTACATGTGCTTAACCTGAGGCTCATGCGACTTGTAAAAGTGTCTGTCTACCCAGACGATCCGCAAGCACGAATGGGGTTAGCCAAGTGTATGAATGCCTTGCAAGACATGGATGCTGTCTGGCCCGCGGCACTCCGCGCTTACGAACTTTTGAATGGGTGCGACCCAGTGAACAAGGACGCATCCAAACGCGTCCAATTCGGACAACTCGTCACTCGTCAGAATGGCCAAGAACGACAGAAACGCGCTGCAGAGCATGCCGCAGACTCGGAAGATGCATACCAGCGCTCACAGATGCACATCCCCTCCTCTGGCGGCAACTCTCTCGCCACATCGCAACCGTACGCTCAGCCCTGGCGCTCGACGCAGTTTACCCCGATATCCCAGGAAACAGGGCCTGGACAGCCGGGTGATTTTTCACCAACGACGTCGTTACAGGCGAGTCAACCCTCTTATTACACCTGGCCCTCGGACGGGGCCTCGTACGTGGCATTCCCTGGGACGTTGTCCACATCTGTCTTGCCTCAAATGTACAGCACGGGTTTGATCGACGAGCGACGCTTACCTCACTTGACGTCGTCTCAACACGGACAGACGCGGTCAAACGGACATTCTGCGGGTGGTGTGGTCGGGGGTGAGCAAGCTGGGTATGAGTCGGCGAGCGGGGGACGGTACCCCCAATTCTGGAACGATTATACGTCGTTCCCGCAGATGGGAATGGCGTATGGACAGTCACCTGGCGCGCCAACGCAGGGACAGGAAGGGATGTTTTTGAATGGGCAGTACGGAGGTATTTATGGTGCGTGACGGACTGCTTTGCTGGTAATGGCTGTGTGAGCTGACGTAGCTATGATGGGACGTTGACAGATAATTCGCCGCCGCCTTCGTAGTGTCTCCCCAAAGAAGGTATTCCACGTATGTTGAACGTTTTGGTTTTTCGGACATGTATTTTTCTTTCCCGTTCCCACTATCCTGCAGCGTTTATACATCACACGCTCCTCACCTCGCTCTCTTTGCTATGTCGCGTGCTGTTTCATCTCACCCTACCCTCTAAACTGTTCTTATTTATCCACTAGTATTCACCCTTGTTTTAATCGTCCTCTGTTTCCCGGCCCAGAGTGTACTTTACACCACCCCATCTCGATTATAGGTGTGCTTCTACTCCACGACTCTCATTTTTGATTCGAGCTGCCTCATTTATCTCGCTGATTAGTAGTATATATGATACACCACGTAATTCAGACTGCCCTGCTTTGCAAGTTCCAGTTGTACGAGCAGGCGCTCATGGTGTGAGAAGTTGTGGTCTGCCTTAGGCTTCAGGCCTCGAGGCAATGAACCTCGAGGACCTGGGTTCCTAACAAGGAGGCATGAGAATCCCAACAGCCTTTGAGACGCACGGCAAATCGACACACTACTGTATGATGGGCAGCCCTGGAATAAAAAGTACCGGCGGCGTTCTACGCGATCTATTGTCGTCTGTGGCGCAACAGGTCGAGTCTCATCTTCACCCATCACTGTCACCAGTGGAAGGCCGACGCGGACAGGTTGGACGACGACGAAGTCGGATTCGGAGTTGGATCACTCACGACAAGGACAAGAACAGGGCCAGAGACAGGGAAGACGGGGGAGACTCAAACCGATCAGACGGTGGTGATAACTCGTTGCATTTCACGGACACGTCCGACGACGATTTTTCTGTGGTGGACGATATCTCAACGCACAAGAAGAGGAAGAACAAGCATCGTAACGACGACCAAAACCGTGAAGGCATCCAAATCCAGACCCCAAACATCAACATCAACATCGCCACCAAGCACAACACAAAGATGCACATGCTACCGGACGAGATCAAGGAGGAAGAGACGGTCGACATGCTGACCGGTCTCATGGGCGAGGGGTTCGACCGCGAGGTGGCACGTCGGATTCTGAGAAAGTATGATGGCAATGTTGACAAGGCGGCCGTGGCACTCCTTGAAGGTGAACGTGGGGAAGAGTTCATCGGGCACACGCCAGGGCCAGGCCAGATCCAGAGCCAAGGATGGCCTGCCATTCAAGGCGCGGGACCCAGCGCATCCAGCTGGTCGGCGGGGTCGGCGCAGACGCAGACGCCATCCTCTCAGACGTCACAGACGCGGTTAGACACATCCTCGGCGCTTGGCGGACGACCGAACACGCCCGTCATTGATTTGACGCTCGACGATGACCCGGATCTGCAGCGAGCGGTGCAGGAGTCGATGGGCACGTTGTCTGGGTCGCAGTCCCAGATGCAGGCGTATGCACCGTCGTATACTCAGGCGCAGTTGCAGACGCAGACCGTCTCTCAGGCGTATGCGCCGTCCCAGGGGCAGGGCCAACCGAACTCCATGCAAGCACAGTCCCAACCCGTGTTTGGTCCGAGTGAGCGCCCTTCGGATCCAAACTGGGCAGTCGTCCCGTCACACGTGAGATGTTTTCTTCGGTGTTCGTCGGGTGATTTGGCATGGCGTTGCTGACGATCGCATCGACTGTAGCAGAACGAGAGCAACGACGCCAATTATTTGCAGAACTTGAATCGTGCCATCGAAGCGAGCTTGGAAACGATGGGGGACTCGGATGCACTTGAGCCGTTTCCGGTCGAACAGCAGTTACGGAGGGATGGATGGTCAGTCCTATTGTATATGCTTGTGAAACTGTGGGCGAAATCGCTCATTGTGCATCAGCCCTGTCGTCCTGCGTCCTTCGATGCATACGATGGTATATGCTACGAGCATCCTCCAGGGGCTGTTCTATGTGCCTCAAGTGAGACAGCGTATGGCGTCGTGGCGCCCACCCATGCCAACAAACGAAGAGGAAGTAGCTCCGCCAATGGGTGACCTAGGTACGCGTGTAGATCCCACGAACAACGACAAGGGGCGACTCACGACAATGTGCAGATTTTACGTTGTGGGCTCTCAGCGAGATATTCACGCATATGGATCTCGCTCGGCTGTGTGATCTTAACGTGGATAAACGGCTCCCTGCGTTCAATATTGAGCCCTGGGACAGGCCTGCCCAACCTCCAGGAGAACTCTCGCGAAGTGTGTGCTCGCATTATGTTTGGTAACAGCGGCTGATGGAGATGTTTAGACTTCTTCGCCAGGCTATCAGCTACCCTCGAAAAGGCGTTCGTAGAGCAATTTGCACATAGCGGGCAGCCACTTCCCAAGTGATGGCTGGTTCTCTTTGCACTGATAGCCTTCTTACATTTGTTCTTTAGACCGCGGCTGCTGCACTTCCAGTATGGCAGTGGTATCAGCGAGCCAGGCGAACTCCTTCAAGAAACCTCTATCGTGCCCATTGATGTCAATGGTGGGGAATCCAACGATCTCATCGGACGCCTTTCTGCACAGCTATCGAAGCCTCAATCCGAACCAGGCAAGCAGAGCGTCATATTCGAACCCTCGGAAGTGGTTGCTTTCGAGCTTGTCCGCTCGTCATCGACCCCGAGTACCACCGCCAGTGGCAACGGGCCGGACAGGAAACCGTTCACATATCCAAAGTCGATACACCTCGACCAATTCTTGAGAGAGAACATCGAACTTGCGCAGGCGAAACGTGCACAAAAACAGGAGATGTTGCAAGAGGTGCAGCAGCTCCTGTCGCACAAGAACACGTTGACACATTTCGATGTGAGTCGTCTCCTACGGTGATGTTTACGTATTCTGATCATCTCGATGTAGAATAAGGATACGCTGAAGGACTTGCGGTCTGCCATCTTCTACTTCGAGACTGTGGCCGCTGCCAAGGATGATCTGGAACGTGAAGTTTCGATTCAGACAACGACACAGAAGCTGAAGAGTATTTTGACTACTCTCGAAGACGAGATCAAGGGTTCGGATACTCTTTTTTTTTTTTTTCCCCCGAGTCTTCTATATGAGTGATGACGGTGTTTTCTACAGCTGCTGACGAGAGGATAAACATACTGCGTACTGAGGCCGAGACACTGCTTGACTCGGAAGAGTTGCAACGTTTCAAGGCATGTTGAAATTCTTGGTCTTCAAACATGATCCACTCAAGCTTTGTACTTTAGTATGATCTGCGGGTGGTGTTCGTACACGATGGTCTGTACGGCAGGAAGCATCTATATTCCTACGTGCACGACAAGTCCTGCTGGTGGAAGATTGCAGACTCGTTGATCGAAAAGGTGATCGAGATTCTCCTTGGCGGAGCCGCTTACCTTGACGCGTTCTACAGGTGTCCGAGGAAATAGTTCTCAATGATCAGGCAGGACTTCACCTCGGCGCTGGGCCGTACCTGCTACTTTACTCGCGGACATGCGACTCCCCAGCCTCAGTCCTTCCCTGGATGGATGATATCAAAGTAGTTCACTTTCTTTGGGTTTGGTGTTCCATTGGTTGACGAGTCTTATCCGCTAGGATGACGTCAAAGCGGCCAATCGTGAGTTTTTGTCGCAGCTCCCGCCCGAGCTCGTTGCGGACATTGTGACAGACGAAGAAGACGTCTCGTTTCAAAGCGTCACCTCATCAGGTTCTGTTGTGAAGAATGGCCGTGTTGGCGAAAGGATGGACGTGTCGTGAAGCGCGTGCCGAGGTGTCCGAATAGCTACTTTCTAGGCTCAGATTTGACGCAGAAGTCGCTCGATGCACCAGTAGTATAAGACCCTCCCAAGTTGTATATACCCCACCTGGAGAGTTCCGTGCTGAGAGAGTTGCAGTTTGGCACAACTCCGCCTTTTGCCACTCTCCGACCCTTCCCTCTATACTCAAACACGAATCCACTCCGGTAACGAACGACGACGGGTGACTAGCTGTTCGAGGAAACGTTATACATCGACCCGCGCACTAGGAGCCCAACACAAGGGTGTGCTTTACAGTCTCGAATCCGACGTCTTATTGCTTGTGCAAATATATCTCAGTGTGCGCTGCTCTCTACGTGCGTTCGCATTACGCTCACCGACATCTTATAGATCCGCCGTCATTGTCATTGATGGCCTTCTGAACGGACTGGCAGCCTACAACGAGACATTGGCGTATTTCTACTGTGGAACATCCGCTCTACGAACGCGGTGGAAGTTTTTCGCTCGGTCACTACGCAGCTACTGTGGAACTCGGAGAAGGATTGGCCATCTTCGTTCTCCAATCTAACCTCACGCAAAGAACGGGGACCGGACCACATGGCATCGTGATCCTCCGAAGCTCATGAACATTATCTCACCCGACTGCTCCCGATCATGACATGCTAGCCCGCCACCTACTCCGAATGGCTCGCCGAGGCAGACTCTCCTCTGGATCCATTCTGAAACATGGCAGAGTACTGGGCATGCATGAGGATCGCCAGAAAGAAATTTTCGGCACAGAACTGCAAACGAGCACGCAATTGGATTTCCGAAAATGCTAAACACTGAGTGCCTCGCCAACTCATATTTACCTGCAAGGCTTTTTTTGTCCCCTGTGAGTACATACACCTGACTTTCTGCAGTAATTGACACACTGCTCGAAGGTGTCAGGCCCCAGACGGGTTCTATGTTCACCATTCCGATCCATCTCCGAGTCAACATTGCCCATGATCCGACCAAGGACCGAATTTGACGTATGGGATGAGTTCCGAGTTACCCCTGTCGAACGGGTGGGCGACTGATCGTCGGAAAGTCGATCCCTGAAGACACGCTAAATGTTGAACTTGGCCACACCGACAACTTCTTCACACTCTGATTTTTCCAGGTCGTGGTGTGCTATTTGTAGCGGCAACTTACCCATCTGGAGGCCCGTTAGCGGTCGTTGTAAATGCGACTCGGCCAGGAAGGCTGCTGGGTTGGTGTCACTTCAGTGTTATGTACAATTGAATGTGCATGATATCGTGTACGGTAGTATACCTCCGAGTCTTGCCACCGCCGCTCTCCCACACACGGATTTCCACACAAACTCTTTATCTATATCCTCACTTTCTCGAGTACCAGACATCATACATCATGACCGCCCACCCCGAGTTCCTAAAGTACGTCAACAAGCACGCAGACAAGTTCGTTCAACGCCTTGCCGACGCCGTCCAGATAAAAAGGTACCCAATCTCTCGCGTTCGTGATCAGATCTTGATCGCTCTGTATCTCGACCTTTTCAGTATCAGCGGCGATGCAGCTTGTCGCAAGGAGACGATCGCGATGGGTCACTGGCTCGAGAAGCAACTCAAAGGGCTCGGCGTGACAACGGCGCTCAAAGATCTCGGTCAGCAAACGTTGCAAGGTCAGCGATTAGATCTGCCCCCTGCCGTCCTCGGAAAGTTGGGTGACGACCCAAAGAAGAGGACCGTGCTCATCTATGGACACTATGACGTACAACCGGTGAGTTCTTATCTCTGCTTGCGGTTATGTAGTACGTATAAGAAGGGGGACAATGAACTGAGCTGATTGTGATTGCAATCGTTTGTCACTAGGCATTGCAATCGGACGGATGGGCAACGGATCCGTTTACGCTTGTTGAAAAGGACAACAAGTTGTACGGTCGTGGGTCGACAGATGACAAGGGGCCGATTTTGGGTTGGCTGAACGTGCTCGAGGCGCACCAGGCGCAGCGCCTCGAGCTCCCTGTGAATCTCCGGTTCTGTTTTGAAGGCATGGAGGAGAGCGGGAGCGAGGGGCTGGATGAGTTTATCGAAAAGGAGGCGGCTGCGGGCGAGTGGTTCAATGGCGTCGACTGTGTCTGCATCGTACGCTGTCTTTTCTCTTCACTTCCCCCACCATTAGGTTGACTCGTTTTGATGGCGTGCGACAGTCGGACAATTACTGGCTAAACACCCGCACGCCTGCATTGACCTATGGACTTCGTGGGATCGCCTACTTTTCCATTAACGTGTCGGGACCTGGTCAAGATCTACACTCTGGGCTATTTGGACGCATGGTCCACGAGCCGATGACAGATCTCATCAAGCTCATGAGCAAGCTCGTCGATCACAATGGTCAGATTCTCATTCCGGGCATCGAATCGATGGTGCCGCCACCAGATGAGAGCGAAATGTACGTCCTCCTTTACCTTTTTAGAGCATCTGAGATTAAGAGTTTGTATTTTTAGTAAATTGTACACCAAGATGGACTATTCTGTTGCGGACGTCGCAGAGGCAGCTGGAGCATCGGTATACGATCTTTATTTGAAGCGCCAAGGGTCGCACTAACGAATCTTTGACAGATCGCACTGTCAGATCACAAAGAAACTGTGATCATGGGCCGCATGCGCAACCCATCGCTCTCCCTCCATGGCATCCAAGGCGCGTTCTCCGAACCAGGTGCCAAAACCGTCATTCCTTCCAAGATCGCCGGCAAGTTTAGCCTTCGGTACGTCGCGCATTGGTTGATCGTGATCATGATCGACTCAGTTTTGGTTTGGGTGCAGCCTCGTCCCGCCACAAACGCCTGAAACTGTCATCCCGCTCGTGAAGGCCTACATTGAATCCGAATTCGCCAAGCTGAACAGCAAGAACAATATGAACGTCGAGTATCTCCATGGAGGCAAGCCCTGGGTTGCGGACATCAACCACTGGAATTTTGAAGCGGCCCGGAGAGCCATCGAGGTGCGCTGGCATGCAGAGTATTTCAAGCAGGGAATTGAGCGACGGTACTTAAACTAGGCGGTTTGGAACAAGTCGCCGGACTACACACGCGAGGGAGGGTCTATCCCGGTGACGCTCACGTTTGCAGAGAAACTAGGCGTGAACGTACTGTTACTTCCAATGGGACGGTCAGATGATGGGGCGCAGTACGTGCTTTTCTGTCCGTGGCGTAGTGGCTCACACGGACCTGTTGTGCCTGATGTAGCTCGACGAACGAAAAGTTGGACCTGTCCAACTTTATCGAAGGGGTACGTCTAACCACCTGTGTTTGTGATCATGATCAGTTTTTGATGACGATTTTATCAGACCAAGGTGCTCGGGACGTACTTGTATGAGGTCGCCCAGCTCGCTAAGGAAGCGTGAAGGAGTCTTGTAAATGTACTTGTATTATTGGCGTGCTGCGTCTACAGATTTCGTAGTGCCCTTACTACTTCAAACTCAGCGAAGGTGACCAACAACTGTCACTGCAAAATGTGGCTCACTACAGTGCCCATCGACCTGCGCATCGTACCTGATTTCTGTCATTAGCGCCGTGAAGACTCGAACGGAGCCTGCTAGAGTCGAGCTGTGCCCGATGGCGAGTAATGCGTGGGACCAGGACCCGCCGGTAAGAGTCTCCGTTTGCGCGAAAGGCGCCACGCTGCTTACGTCTGCTAATGGCTGTTGCGGGATTTGTAGAGCAGTGGACGACTTGGATCAACGTTTGTGAAGCGGGCGGCCAAGACCAAGGTCGTGCGCGATGATTGGTACGACGACGATGAAGATGAAGAGGAGGAACAAGAAGGAGATGCCGATGAGGAAAAGGAAAGGCGTGGAGATGTGAACGCAAAGACGAATGGAGCACCCTCGGAAAGACGGGAGAGGGAACAAGTCAGTAGCAACATCTGGGAGGAAGCGTGAGTCCCTCCATTCGGATCCCTGTACGTTGGTGCTGATCTTCCAGTTCGCATGGCATCTTTTATTGGACGCCTTCTCGTTTCCTGCCACACGTCCGCACATGTACCTGCACCTGCTCGCCTGGTAATCGAATTCTAACACAGTAACAAGAGAACACCGATGCCCGAACTGATCGTTGCATCTGCGAGTACGAGCCAGAGTTCGCCTCCGCCTCCGCCTGCTGCACTCCAACCTGCGCTTCGGATTCTAAAACGACCCTCTACGAATCCGAGCGTACCGTCGGCCCCGCTCACCTCGTCCTCGCCTGGACCTACCTCCGGCTCTGGAGGGACGTCCCCGGCGCCGAGGGGCACGCTTGCAGAACGCGAGGCACAGTACCAAGAAGCGCGAAGTCGGATATTTGGTGAGAAGGATGCGAGTGGGGTGGTTGTCGTGCGTGATCCACTTGGACCTAGCTCTGAGCCGGAGCTAGAGCCAGGGAATAAGACGCAGGGCCCGGGCCGGCCAGCGAAGGGGTTTGGAGAGAGACGGATCTAATATGATATCGGGTACCGCGGATATGAGCACGTGACTCGCTGATAATTAGAACCAAGGTAAAAAAAAAAAAAAACATCCTCGTGCCCGCAGCCTTGAACGATGGCCAGCGTCACCGTCTTGCCCGCACTTCCCAAAAATTGGGCCGTACCCGACTCACCGGCAGCCAAAAGCCTGGCTCGTACGTCGCATCCATCTAGGTTGTTGCGTGCCATGCTACTCACGCCAGGACGCCCTCACGCCAGCCGTCGTCCAACGCAAACTCATCCCCGCTGGATCTGCCTACCTCGCCCATGTGCGCCGTGCACTACAAAACCTCTCCTTCGATGCATACGACAAGCTGATCGAACAAGACCGCCTACGCATCGAAGCACTCCGTGCGGACGAACTCAACGGTGACGATCACGTTGGGGTTGGCGATGACGAGGAGTCCCCAGAGTTGGCGTTGCTTGATCCCAAGGAATGGAAGGTCTGTCGTCTCATCCCTTGGCCTTGCGCTCGATTTCGCCCTGTGCTTTATTTCCATTACTTGCCCCATTCCCCATGCCCCATTGCAACGTGGCCTAGTTGCTTTCATATCCCGTTCCCCGATCGACACTGACGACGTGTGTTTGTAGAAACAAGATCACTACCAGGTTCTTGGGCTCTCACGTTTGCGCTACAAAGCCACGCCAGAGCAGATCAAAATTACGCGTATGCATTTGCACACCCCTCGCCCTGCCCGATCCTGATTTAATACTCCTTCTTCACGCACTCTCCACGCGGCTGCGTTGATTCGGTGTGCCTGTGTATCATAGATCGCAAAAAGGTGCTCAAACACCATCCTGACAAAAAAGCGGGACTATCCCACACGACCAATGACGATGCATTTTTCAAATGTATCCAAAAAGCACACGAAGTGCTCACGAACCCAGAACGACGTAGACAATTTGATTCTGTCGATCCTTTTTATCTTGCGCTCGAAGAGGATGCGCCGACCGCGGCAGATTTCAAGGGCAGCAAGGCCAACGATGTCGGCTACTTTTTCAAGGTATGGGCGCCGGTGTACGAGATGGAAGCACGGTTTAGCAAGAAAACGCCAGTCCCATTGTTGGGGTCGTTTGATGACCCCAAGGACAAGGTGGAAGCGTTTTACGACTTTTGGTACAACTTTGATAGTTGGCGGTCGTTTGAGTATCTGGACAAGGAGGTGAACGAGGGAAGCGATAGGTTGGTCTCCCCCTTCCTCTTCTCTCGCTTGGGATGGAGGTTGACCGACGGGACTTTGATACAGCCGTGATGATAAGCGGTACACGGAAAAGAAGAACAAGTCCGAGCGTGCCCGACGGAAGAAAGAGGATACTGCCCGGTTGCGCAGCCTCGTTGATCTCACGCTGACTTTGGATCCCCGCATCAAGAGGATCAAACAGGAGGAAAAAGAGATGCGAGAAGCGAAAAAGAAGAGCAAGGGAGGTAATTCCGCAGAGGGTAAAGCCACGGCGGAAGGGAATCAAAAGGCAGAGGAAGAGGCAAAGCGAAAAGAGGAGGAGGAAAAGACAGCACGCGCCGAGGCCAAAAAAGCCAAAGCAGCCGCGGCCAATGCAGCCAAGAAAGCGAGAAGACAGCAGCGTGCGGCTGAGGCGGAGGCCACATCGTGAACCACTTTCCACACCGTTTATTACCCTTGACACCAAGATTTGGACGCATTCCCAGGCTTTCCCATCGTGTTGTCGCTGCATGTTTGATGGTTGTCATCTGATTCAGACTGAAGGTGGACATGGTAAAAAAACAATTCTTAGATCAGTGCGCGCAAGGGAGGTTTTAGTGAGCATTTGGGCCATCGGACCGTGCTGAGATGGAATGTTCCTATATCAACGAGAGCGTCATCCAGTAGCGGTATAGCCTTGACATGCTGTCACGCACAGCAGGGCAGGCTGCAACGTTGCGTCAGAAGGACGGGGGAAAGGCAAGGCAGTCCGACAGATCTTCTCTAGACATGACCGTGGATGGAATGATGTTAGTTTCCTCAGAGAAAGAACCGGGTCTGGTACTATCGTTCATATCTATAATCTATAATCTATAATCATAGAAGGGGCCATAAGTAGACAAAGTACTCGTGTCGTCTTGTCGTCGGGCTCAGATTCGACGCATCAAGCGGTCCTTTGGCAGAAATCACTCAATCACTCCAACTAGTCACAGTCACAGTCACAGTGTATATCTAATTTGCACTTGTTTGGTTCCCGTGGCTGAGAATCTGCTGCGATTAAAGCGAGCGCACTTGGCCGATGTCAACGATCGTCAACACGTCCTTTTCTTTCTTTTCTTTTTTTTCTTCTTCCCCGGCGTTGCATGGTGTTTAAATACCCTCTAGCCACCGTCTCCATGATCTGTCGCTCATAGCTCGCAGCTCGACGTCGCGGGTGGTGTTCGGCCACTATCCCGTCCGGCGTGCCTCAGCCATCTCACACACATATTCCCTGCCATCACCCACCAACAAACCCTCTCACAATGGTACGTCCCCGTCGTCGTCCCCGGCCCTCGTCCACCCACCCCCATCTCCCCTAACAGGTTCTCGTCAGCGATAAGAAGTACGCTTGGTATGTCCCCTCATCGATATCTACCCCTTCTACGTCTCACAACAAGGGCTCGCCGTAGTGAAACGTGCATAAAGGGACATCGGTCCTCAGCCTGTAAACATACCGATCGTCCCTTGTTTGAAATCAAGAAAAAGGGTCGGCCAGTCACTCAGTGCGATCACTGCAGAGAACTTCGTAAAACCAAACAAGTGCACGTGAAATGTCTATGTGGCGTCCAAGAAATGTTCTCCCATCCAGTCTCAGAGTCGTCCCACTCTAAAAAAGGTGGGCATCTCTTTCTCGGGTGGTCCTCTTGCTCATTTTTCTTTTTCTTCAGGGGCAACCAAACTGCCGGCTATCGCTGCGTTTCCCCACGGTCTCCCTGAAGACCTGGAAGCGATCGCTATATTGCCCGCAGTGTCTGACGGATCAGTCGATTCTGACCATAGCGGTAGGCTTGACACGCCATCCTTTGACCGCCCCCATCTACAGTATTGACTTTTCACAAGGTGAAACGTCTCCTTGCGGTTGTAGATGCATGAAAGGTGAACAGTGCGACTGCAGCGTGCCTCGCAAGCCTGCTGGCCGGCGTCGCCCTTCTGTTCACCAAGATGTCCCCAGACCAGAGAGACATCACCACCATCACGCAGAGTCGTCACATGGTGCCAACGACCCTCCCCCACCCCTCTCTTCCCACGTCCTCGCCCGCATCGCTGAATTGCGTCCCGTTCTTCCTCGCCCTCCTCGTAACGATGGGCCACTCCATGACCCCTCATCTAGCATTCCACACAGCCACAGCAGCCGCCACCACACGCACGAAAACATGTATTTCAGCCCATATGGTCGAGCTTATGAGCACATCCACGCATCGGATCATTACGAGACCAAACTTAGTCCACAAACGGGAGACCCATGTGCGTTATCAGCACGCCAACATCCACCCGTCCGGCAAAATATGATGCAGGGCGCGCAATTCGGTTTCGAAGCTTGGCAGGCTTCTCCGGGTGTCTTTCCCTCTTCCTGTACCTGTGGTGACTCCTGCCGCTGTCCGGGATGCAGCCAACATAACAGTGCACCGATTGCCCCGGGTGCCGCATACTCGTCATGTACAGATCCTGCATCGTGCTCATTTTGCCTTGACTGCACCATCCTCTCCTTACCACCAAGCTCCGCGCCACCGAGTAATGATTCTACCCCGGACTACCAAACGCGGGAATTTGAAGAGTGGCTGCGACAGATATCCGCATCACCCACCATGGCAAATGCTGTGGGTACGCCCGCCAGTTTTAGCCCATATGAGCTATCTATGAATCCGGTGGCTCCGCTTCTCCCTCCGAACCCCAACCACAATGCGAACTCAAATTCCAATTCGAGTCCTAATCCCCATCCCAATCACACAGCATCATCTCAGCATCCGGCTTCGGCGGGTGGACGCTCTCAAGGAGGTGAATGTGGCCAGCGGCGCAATGACCACCCTAGGTCTGGCTCGGGGGATCGTAATCCCCCTCTTAACTCTGTCAAATCCCCTGATCCCGGCGTGATTGGGTCCAGACGTCCTGGATCACAACGTGTACCGGACTATATGACGATGACGACCGTCCGTGATGGGCTGACGGCGAGCGTCGCGAACCGGTCGAGTCCGGTGGGAGCGGGGTCAGGGGCGGGGACAACCTCGTTTTACTCCGATCCACCGAGCTACCTGTCCCCTGGAGATGCACCCAGCCGGTCCTCGTCCTCCTCTTCGTTATCCAGCCGGATGTCTGGCCGGTCCGCGGTGGGTACCTCCTTTTTCTATTTTTAGTGCGATGTAGTGATGGTATTTGTCCTTAGAATACCTCTGGGATCTTTCATGCACATGGTGCATCGAACATGGGCCCGGGGAGTCGTTCGCCTCAACCTCGCCCGACGCCTTCGACGGGCACGGGTGCAGGTGGAGGTGTATACGCGCAACCCCAGCCCACGCGTCCGTTGGCTTCGTCGCCTGGGCAGTATGCATTAAGCGGATACACTGGATTAAGTTCGATGCAGTTTCTATCGCAGTGATACACGTCTTTAACGTTTTTTTCTTTTATTTTGCATCATTTGACTCTTCGTCACACTTATTGTTATTGCTTGCCAAGGTCTTGTTCAGACGACATGCATCCGTTTCATAGTTTCTTGTCTTCTGTCTTGTGTTCATGTTTAATATCGAGGGGAATGGTGTGCGCACGTAGATATATGCATTGTCGTGGTTGACCTTTTTCTCTTCCTTTTTTTTTTCTTTTCCTTTTTGTTCTGTAGGATATACGCCTGTGAATGATACATGATGTCTTCTTGCCTTTCAAATTGACATCACTGTCAGGTACCTCGGGACCTCGGGTTGCCATTCGATTTACTGTAAATGACACGTCATGATGGAAAGGGACGTTTTCGATGGGTTCGGGGTTTCAAGGCCGATTAGTCTGCGTTTCGGGAAGCATGGGCGCTGCTGGAAAACTCAGATGTGTAGGTTCGGAGATGAAGTTTTTGCGCGGTGATAAGTAGTGTGTACGGACGGAGGCGAGTATATCGGACTGACGTCATTCATTATGGCTGCATTGCGTGATGAATAGCACCTAAAGAGGTACTATCATTGTTTCTCTTCCTTTAATTTCTGACGATACACAACACAATGACATGACCACACGTCGTAATGTCGTTGTCGCGTCAGTCGGGCAAGGACAAAATTCTCTTTCTTCAACGGGCTACGATTGGCGTCACCGAAAATTCATAGGTTGGAAGATTGTACATCACAAGACGGTAAGACAAAACAATGGACATGTTTACAGCTTTGCTACGACGGCATTCTTGGTTTGAGGCTGGGTTATAACGAATCCCAGAGGACCAGCACGTATCATGTGTCCTGCCCCAGGTACCTTTGTCACGCTCGCCAAATTAGATATTCCCCCAGATGCAACATGTAGTGTGTCTTCTCGCCACCCCTCTGATCCGGAGTGGTCACTAGATCACTACTATATCATAGGTTCGGTGGAACGACTACTCACATGAAATCCACAACTGTCCCGTACGTGATATGTGTTGGGATATACTTCAAAACGTGAGGCAGGTATCTGTATGCCACACCTTTTGACACGCAATCTTTAAAGCAAATCCTTGCACCAACCCGAGATTGATAGAGGATACTGGTATTCGTCACTCACGACCACTTGTTTTTTCGTACCCTTGAACGTCACACCATCCTTCAAATCTGGGTAGTGGTCGAAGACCATGCTCCTATTCATGACGGTGGGGATGGTCATAGTATATAAATATGACTATGAGTGAAACATCTCTTACGGCGATTATTTTTAGGATGCGTTTATCCCACTTGCGCCTGGGAAGCTGTCGCAAGTAGTCCTCTGAGCTGTTCCAAATGTCCGTTTGCTTGTCCACCATCTCGGCGATTTGATAACCATGGTCCAGGCCACTCTCTCCTGCCAAGGTCGGCTCAAACAGATGCAACGACGCGATTTTGAGCAACGGGTAGTATGTGGTTACCAACAAACTTGAAACGATCAAAGGTGAGCCACCGATACTAGAAATCAGTGAGGCCAACCACGCGACTCGCGTTACAGCACCAGCCAGCGAGGGTCCTACAAGGGCCAGTTGACGCTTGGAGAAAACGACATCCACGCCGGTAGTCACTACCTAACCCTGTTAAGAATGCATGCACACCCGTGCGTAAATCTCCCATGAGACTACGTGTGGAATCGAATCATATGGCAAGAACCTCCTCCGACCTCGTTGAGCACCGGAGGATCGCCTTGATTCGGCATCTCGAGCGACCACATGTCATGGAACTGAATAGTTTCGCATGGGGCCGCCCGTTGATACTGAAAGAGCCGCTGGATTGTCACCTCCCATTGTTCTTTATGAGCCCCATTCCCGGACATGAACACGAGCGTGAGGTCATCCACCAGTGTCTTGGGAGTCTCCGGGCCATCTGGACGATCCTCGATCTAGTATCGTTTGGCGACGATCTGAAATGGGAAACGTAGGCGAGGATCAAAAACATGGATTCTTGGGAGCACAGGGTTGGAGCCAGTCATCATACCGACGCAACTGGGTCTTGGAGACCAGCATCAACAAACATACTTCAAGTTATGTACACTCTTTATCGATCGTCAGTCGAAGTTGGCCATGAAAAGGGAACCGAATGTAACTACTACTGTATATGTAAGACCCTCTCGCATGTCGGTTGCCGGGGAGTGTTTCATCTCCTCTAGAACTAGTGTGACATGTTTCATGCGAGTGTTTGCCAATATCATTCCATCCTCGAACTCTCCGATCTATAACATTCATCCTCACTTAGTAAAGACCTCCCCGATTCTCTTTGACTCGCTCAGTTGTTCGCCTAGATCGACTGAGGTGGGGTGTCATGACCGTCCTCCCCTCTTTTAAGTGCTGTAATCCGCTTCCTTGCAGCTCTCCGTCGTCTACACGTATAGGTGGCCAACGGGACTGCACCCAGTGATGATTAACGTGTGGCCTTGCTGAACCTGCTGCGTTGCAAAACCAACCTGTCGAATAGGTTTATTGTAGTAGGAGCGGATAGCCTTTGCAACCTCGCCAGGATCCGTGTGAGCGATCCGTGGTCGCCGGTCGATCAGATTACAAATGCCAAGGCGCGCGCGGTACCAGTCCAACACCGGCTGAGTAAGCTCTCTCATTGGCTGATACACTGTGCTTGGAACCTACGAGGCAAATCCCACAATTGGGAGACGTGCAGACTTGTACAACGGTAAGCCATATGTCAATGGGGAAAAAGACGAAACAAGCCGAATGAAAGGCCCACAGCTTCGCTACTGCGGTAATCTTGGTGGTGCTCTCGTGAGACTGGGTTAACGACTTCCAAATAATTCAAAGAGATGGGGGATAAAGCTCGACAGCGACCCTCAGTAGTTGCAAGTGTCCACACTCGTTCGCGTAGTGTCACATGTGAATGGCATCACGGTGAAATTCCACATATCAGGGTATGAGCGAGCTGAACATTAGATTCAGGGTCACCCTAGCTAGAGGGATCCATCTTTATACTATCCCACCTGTATACTTGATGGTTGATCTATAGTCTTGCTGATGCCGCAGCACTGCGGATTTGACCGTGTGAATGGGTATGAAGGAGCGACTTCCAGATGACGTTTGCAATCTCGTCAGGTTTGGTTTGAACGACCTGTAGTATTTGGTCAACAAGGCAGCGACGCAGACTCTGAATACCAAACCCATACAAGGTGTCCCGCCCCTGGCACAAAAGTCACGCTTGCAAAATTTCTCACACCACCCGACGCGTTGTTCAGTACATCATGACGCCATTCATCCTGTCTGTGGATTCATTGTTGATTTGTGTCATAGCATGTACCGCGAACACTTACAAAAAGTCGGCGGTCTCACCGTACGTGATATGGGCGGGGGTCTTTCTTAGTATATGGGGCAAGAGCCTGTATGCAACAGTACACGACCGTTGATCCCGAAAGGAAGCCTATAACCAATCGACATCGTATCTTCATAAAGTTAGAGGACAACTCACAGCTTCTTGTTTCCTCGTACATTTCAGCGTCACACCATCTTTCCGATCAGGGTATTCGGCAGTCGGCAATGGTTGAAGACCATGTTCCTGTTTTCTAATGTATTCATTTTGAAAGAAAGACAAAGACTTATGTCGTGCTTACCACGTATATCCTCAGGATGCGGTCGTCCCAATTTTGCCACGTGGACCTACTCTTCAGCGCCACGTAAGCATCATCTATACTTTTCCAAATATCCCTCCGGTTTTCTGCACCATCGACGAGGCGCGAAACGAAATCACCATAATTCCCCAGAATTGCTGGCTCAATAAGGTGTATAGAGGAGAATTTGATCGATGGAAAAAAGGTCGTGGACAATATTCTTGAAAACGAGCGCAAGATGAGCAATGACAAATCGTAATGAAGAGTGCAACGCTACTGCAACTCACACTGCAGTAGCTCCCATAGAATGCCCCACTGCCACCAAATTACGTTTTGAAAAGTCGACGTCCACACCACTTCCTAGCCCAGCCAAAAACGCATGGACAGATCGTGCATAATCTTCCCAGGAAACTAGAAGTGCGTCCCGTGAATTTGACACAGGTACCATTCGTAAATGAGCACCAAGAGTGCGTGTCGGATGCACATGTGCAACGTACATTGCGTGTATCCCCAGGCAAGGACTTGTTCATTCATCACTGCTGCATCACCATGATTCGGAGCGTCAAGGGCCCACACGTCCTGGATCCGGAAAGGACATTGTTCAGAAGCCCATTCTTGCTCGAACAGGCGGTGGATGATTGGCTCCCAATGCTCCTTGTGAAATCCGTTTGCGTGCGCGAATACGAGCGTTAGCATTTCTACCCGATTCGAGTTGTCATCCTCCGGGTTCGAGCTTGCGTTTGTACATTCCTCCAAATCTGAGTGCGTCCAGTAGCGTTTGACGCTAATCCGGAAAGGTAAGTGGGGTCGAGGATCGAATACATAACTCTTTGAGAACACTGGCAAATTCGAGTTGGTGGTGGTGCTTGGGCCCATAGCAGCGGATAATGGGTATGTGTCGACGTGGGTGATCAGTTCACCTTAGTCTATAAGTTGCAAGGAAGAAGGACCGAGGCGTACAGTCAGCAAGACAAGACTTGTGGGTCTCCATGTCCGGCCCGACGACGGTTCAATAAAAACCCGGCCCGGTACAGGCGAAGATTGTCCACCAAGTCTGACTAAGTGGTATTTTTAAAAATATACAAGCGTCTATAAGTCAACACGACATAACTGCAAGAGCATCGGCCCAGTGAGTTCGTGAGATGTTGTGATTGACTCTTAGCAAGGGAATACAGTCAGGAACGTGGGCCGGGTACACTTGACATGCTCGCAGAGTTTGATATCCCCCAGAAGTACTGACATGAAGCATGTTCACTAGCATGTGATCGTGGTCAGAAGACGTTTGCGATAGCATAAATCCATGATCATACTGATATATTGGAGTTTCCTTCAACGTGTAGCCGCCTACCGTGACTCGGCCTCGTTTCACAGGATCAGTGGGAAAGGCTAGCCACTCACGGGGCTCTTGCTTTCTCGTACTACACCTGAGCGTCGCGCCTTCTTTCAAGTCGGGGTATTCTGCAGTAGGTCGCAGTCGAAGTCCTCTGAACAATGGGGTCTATCATGTATGAAGGCAAGGACCGTAAAGTGAAACTGACAAATACGCTCATCCCATGCACGAAATGTTGATCGCGTCTCCAGTGCATGAAACGTCCCTCTGGGCTAGACCAGACATCCCTCCGTTTTTGAGAGGGGCAAAAACACGTTCTGGACGTTCTCCCCTGGCAAGAACTGCTCGATCAGATGTAACGACGAGATGTCGGAGCGATAAAGAGTATTGAATACTGGGGGCAATTTGGGTGAGCTGATGCAAGAAATTCAGCTGACAAGTTCACCGAGGCCTTGGCAATCAATGCTTCTAGGAATCAGCATCTGTCGTATCCCCACCGAGGATATTGATATTTGGGGAATTACTTTTTGATTCGGCACGTAGGATGACACGTCACTGTGGACTGTCATGAACGTTTCTCGGACCGAGCAATTGCTTGACTCACGATCCATAGTGCTCCTTAGACCCCCCCTCCGTTTCTTGGCATGATAAACCCGAACGTAGGGACACCATTCCTGGAACTAGTATTACATGCGAAGATTTACTGTAATGTGAGAAACATCAAATGTACAGCACTTCGAGCTTAGCGCAGCAGGCAGAGCGGCGAAAAAGATGAGAGAAGCAGAGGCATCTCTCGTGAAATAAGCAAGGAGAAGCGCCTCGAGTATCATATCCTTTTGAAGCTTGAAGTAATACGTGATTGTTAAGCACCTAGTAAAATACATAAATTATTTGCAGTGAAGGTGAAAGTATTTGAAAGAAGGAATCAGCTGAGAGGACCAGAGTATGTATCCAAGAATGCTCTCTAGAAAACGCAGTAACTGGTCGGATGAGCGGAACGTCACCATGGTTCAAACATGTGTGTATTAGATATTATTGACGAGCTCTACACTCTGTTTCATGATCTGCTCGAGTGGCCATCTTTCACCATGTCCATGTTTGAGATCGAGGATATCACCCAGCTCATCACATGCTTGGAGGATGGTGTCGATGTCGTCCTTGGTGTGTGCCGCACTGACGCAGAACCGCACTCGAGACGTAACAAGCGGGGTGGCGGGGTATGCGACGACGACGACAACTATCGGTGTTTGTCGTGTGCGCATCATTCGAGCGAAAGTGGCCATTTTACCGGGGTTGTAGATTAGAAGGGGAACGATGGGGGAGAACGGGTGACCATAAGTGATAAAGCCAAGCTTCTTCAGGCCCGCATGGAGATACCGGGAATTAAAAGCCAAGCGGCGGATACGCATGCGAGCCTCTGAGCCGTCTGAGAGAGCGGGTGGAAGGGATATCCATGACGGGATCGCCGAAGCAGGTGCCATTCCCGGATGAACATCGTCTTCTGCGCATCTGAGTGTAGAAATAGAACTCGACGGCGACAGCGTGATAGCAGCTTTCGAAGAGACGGGTGTAACCCCCATGATACTGGCCATACTAGATATGATCTGGGTGAGGACTGGTGGCGCCATCGCCTCGGCGTAAATGCCGGAGTGCCCACGAACACGGAGGGCATCAATGAGATGTTTTGGGCCGGCAACGTAACCACCGGCTGCACCAAATGACTTTGTAAACGTTCCCATGAGAACATCCACCGACCGAGGAGGGATGTTGAAGTAATCGCAGACACCGCGACCAAGGGGACCGAGGGCACCGATCGAGTGGGCTTCGTCAACGAACAAGTAGAACTGGACAACTGCGTCAACCGATATAAACCCGCCAATTGAACATTTTTTACCTTGTATTTCTTCTTCAGTTCGACAATATGAGGCAGATTTACCAGGCTCCCCTCCATGCTGTAAAGACCCTCAACGATAACCAGGATCTTCTTCCACGGACGGTGGGTCTTGGGTTGCCCTTGACTGATCACTTCGCGAAGTAATGATTCCAAACTCTGCATGTCATTGTGCTTGAACATCCGGACCTGTGCGCCGCTAGTTCGTACACCAACGCGGATAGAAGCGTGGTTGAACTCGTCGGAAATCACGAGGGATCCCTTGCCTACTAAGGCAGGAATGAAGGTGGAATTTGTTGCGAATCCCATGGAACTAATCAACGAGTCCTCCATGCCGACGAAACGGGCGACGAGAGCCTCGGCCGTGAGATGGAGTTCATTGGAACCACCTTCCAAGCGTGAACCACATGCCGAAACGCCATACCGTTTGATGGACTCCTCGACTGCATCCGCACAACCACCGCGTGCCTGCGCAAATCCAAGGTAATTATAAGAGGAGATGTTGAGAGCGCGTGTTTTCGTGCCAGGGTATATCTGAGTGTAATTGCAATCTTCCGAGTACCGGTCATAGACCAGGATGGTACGTCCAGCGACACCGGTGACGGGATGGGAGAAGCAGTCATCCATGCGACGTTTGAGTCTACGGGTGTAGAACGAATCGAAATCAGAGTTAAGAGGGGCGTAACCCTAGAGTATTGATGTTAGACACGACACTGCACCGAAACGGATGCGCATACGTCGTAAGGCATGAGATGTGTAAAGTATTGCTTGGCAAAACATTTTCCAAAGAAATCACGGAGATGACCGAAGACAATGAGCATGAGGTAGCTGATGTATGTTGTGATGAGAATGTAATAAGGTGGTTCTTCTATCTCGTGTTCAGTGACAGGTTTGTCGGGATTGTGTTGAGAAACGCAGCGATAACACTCGTTAGCACAGTGGCCGAACTCGGTGTGAACGGTGGTGAAGACTTGTTCAGAAGTGGGAGGGGTGCGAGGATACGTGAGACCAGTGTTGTTGTCGTCAGATTCGTGGAGTACGATGTCCTCTGAGGAACTGGTTATGGAAGACGAAGTCGACAATGCGGGTGTCGATGCAGGAGAGATGTCATGTCCACGAGCACGAGAGTCTGCTTGGTGTACCGCAGAGAGGTAGGACGCAGCGGTCGTCATGGACGGTAGCTGACCGAGGGACTTCTTCTTGGTGAACATGGACGGTGCTGGTGAGGACGGACTGAGAGCGATAGGAGAAGGCATCTTGCGCTCGTTTCCCGTCGTGAGCGTTGACAACGACGACGACGAACGGGGTACGAAATATTTTTTGCCAGCATTTTTAATGTCAGATTACCTCAGCAGTCAGCAAACATTTTTGCACCAAAAACACAGCCTTATTTGGATAAATCTGATGCGGACCGCTCGCGATGATGCACCAATACACGGGTGTTGGAGAGCATCCTTGGCAAATATCACTGTGTCTCTCACGACCGAGAGACGAGAAGCCCAGCCATACCCAATCCCCATCTGAGCAATGAAAATTTGTTCCAGAGTGACGCAAATAAAGAGGGTCTGACAATCGTGAGTACGCTGATCAACCTTGTGTCAACACGGTATGTCCTCGTGATAGGATCGCAACTAAAACCATCCCGGAAACAATCTTGACAGATTGAAGTATTAGAGCAAGAGGCATCTGTACCCATTCTGCCTTGACTCGGACTTTGTGCGAGGCGAGGAACATCTTGAATGTGCATTGCATGGTTCCTAGTATTGCTACGTCACATCGTTCCCAGTGACCACATGAATTGACCTAAACCATCGGTAGCACTGTCAATGGGATTAAGCAGATGTGTTTCATGATGCGTTCAAGGAAGGTTTCCACATGAACGTTCACGAACTGCAAATTTAGCACGAGAAAATAATCGGTGCATTAGCTAGATAACCGAATCCATTAGCAAGGACTTTGATTGGACCGGAACATCCTTTGACGGAACTTTCCCTCGGGCCAGATATTCCCCTTTTTATTCTGAGCGCTAAATGCTGATTAGTATAGCCCGTGAAACCGATGGTATCAAAATTGGCGACATTAGTAGAGGTCAAATCAACGTGCAGTGTCGTTGTGGGCATTCTAGCGCATTGTCAATGCCTGCGTATCCGATAGGACGCATGTAGCATATCCCCAAGTTCTGAAAGTCAAAACTGAGGATCTGTCGCTGCACAGAATCACCGTAACCCTTGCGTAGGCTCGCGAAAGCCTTCAAACAAGTGACGGCCTTAATGGGAATCCTTATTCTCGTTGAACAGCTCTGGGCCGGAAATGAATATAAGTACCAGTGCGAAGCGATGCGGAGAAATCATTTCCGCTCCTCTGTGCTATGCCCAATTGTTCTCTTACGCTTGGCTCCAAGACCTACATGTCTAATCCCCGTCCACCGTGCCACCACGAAACGATGGAAATGGGGTCCATAAGGAGCACCGGGAAGTGGTGATCCAACGGCCCTTTCATCATCACCAAGCAAGCCCATGAAGTTCCATGACATGTGGTCGATCGACATGTCAGGTCACGGACATTCTGCAATACTCCGAGTCAACGAGGAGGTACTTGGCTGTGGACGTGTGTAAGCTGCGTTCCTTTCTCCGCGATGGGCATTTTTATTCGGCTGGTTATGTAGTTCTACGGGAGACTTACGCCCGAGATGTCCATTTATTCCTAGTGGGGCTAGATACTGGTGTAGATATTGATTTTTCAAAGCGGAAGTTGGCCTGGTGCTTTCTGTGGACAGGCCACTTTTAGAGATTGTATGGCTAATAGATTGAAGTACTACCTATGTCTTGAAGGCAATTCCAACACATCATATATAGCATGGTTATGGCCTAGACTGGTGACCACGCCAAGGTCCTTTACACAAAAAAGATTTTAAGTTATCTCCAAGTGGTTTCCTGTGTTGTATTACATAATATTATCATGTGACTCGTGAGTTCATTCATTAGACGCGTCGCGTAGCTGGAACCGAACCTTTCCGTTCTTTCAACACAATCACCATCAGCCTCAAACATGGAAGCCAGGTATACATGAAATTAGTTCTATTCTGCAGTACTCATTTTTCCAAAGGCGCAAACAGCTCCTTCAAGATCCAAGTGTGTATCCAGAGTTCTACAAGCCCGGTCAGAAACCATCCCAGCTGACGAGTTCCAGCGTTGTTGTGAGTACACGGGCTCTCATCTGAAGCACATACCTCAACCCCACCAGTCTATACCCTCTAGTTCTGGGTCCTCTGAGCCCCAATCTCTCCCATCTGTTGTGAAGAAAAATCATAAGACGCGCGCAATCATCATTTCTTCCGATGAGGAGGACGACGCGTAAGTTTCCTACCAACGTGTTCTTTGCCAGTATCTTGACGTAACCAGCCCAACACAGTCGCCTGAGCCTGCTAAAGATGCCGGAGTGGTTGTCAAGAGCCAATTACTAACCATTCTTCACCGCGCCACACCTGCTGCGCTGCCGCAACGTACAGCTGTGCCAGCTCCCATCGAGCTCCCCACGAAAACACGAGTCCCAAGTAATGCAGATTTCCCCAAATGGGAGGTTTTCGATGCGCCTGACGAGCACGCCCTCCACGACCCTCGCATGTCTACTGTTGAAGCCGAGAAGGCCCTGCGTGCGCTTGTCGAGGATACTGTGAACAACGCCGAAGACGCAGAAATTGATATGACTGAAGCCATAGTACCTGGATTCGTAGATGGCATCGTGCTGCTACCTCATCAGGTCATCGGGCGAAACTGGATGCGCGAGCGTGAGACTGGGAAGAAGACTGGAGGGATATTGGCCGATGACATGGGGTGAGTAGTCATATGCTACACATGATTGTCTCTCACACAAGGCAGTCTCGGAAAAACTATCCAAACTCTCACCCGTATTGTTGATGGACGTGCTAAGAAATCAGACAAGCTAGACGGGTGGGCCGCTACTACGCTGTAGGTCACTTCCGCGTATTTGGTATGGAACATGGCATTTATCTCAGTCCCCTTCTAGCGTAGTTTGCCCCGTCTCTCTTGTCTCGCAATGGGCTTCCGAGATTTCGCGTATGGCGGTTGGGCTGCGCGTCATTGAACACCATGGCCAAAGTCGTACAACAGACCCTTTGAAACTACAACAAGCTCATGTTGTTGTGACGTCCTACTCGATTGTTGCATCTGAATATGCAACATTTGCCCCAGAAGCCAAGGATGAGAGCAAATCCAAGAAATCAAAATCTAAGGCCATGGCGGCTGCCTCGGACTCAGACTCCGATTCATCGGAAGGATTCTCGAAAAAGCTGGCTAGCAAAAAAAGAAGTGGCAAGTCAAAGGATGCGTTATTCCGAGTGACGTGGTTTCGCATCGTGCTCGGTATGTGCTGTTGTGGCTGGTCTGAAACTCTGGTTGTTGAAGCGATGCAATTAGACGAAGCTCATAACATTAAGAACCGAAACACAAAGAGTGCCACTGCGTGCTGCGCGTTGGAAGGTAAATTCAGATGGTGCCTCACTGGAACCCCGATGTATGTGCATTCCACTTTCGTCAACCTCAATTTCATTCAGATATAATCACCAGGCAAAATACGGTTGAGGAACTTTATTCGTTGATTAAATTCCTGCGGATCCGACCTCTGAATGATTGGCATACCTTCAATGAGCAGATCGCGAAACCCGTGAAAGCCGGACGACCTGTCCGCGCACTGAAACGTTTGCAGGTAAGTCCACAATTAGCCTTCGAGGTCCACACCTTGACCCGGGGCTGCTGCGCCATAGGTTGTGTTGAAAGCGATCATGCTGCGACGCACCAAGACTCAAATCCTGAATGGCAAGCCACTGCTTCAGCTACCTGAACGTGTCCTCGAGCTAGTCGAATGTTCTTTCAGTACCTCTGAAAAAGAGTTCTATCGGCTACTTGAGAACAGGATGTCCACAGAGGTTGATAAACTTGTGCGATCCGACAAGGTCAATTATACGCACGTATTGGTTTTATTGCTGAGGTTACGCCAAGGTCAGTATTTAATGTAATCGGAGTCAACAACAGGATTGACCTGGCTGTGTTTAACACCAGCCTGTAACCACCCCTCTCTTGTTTCCAAGGATTTCCGCGTTGATCGAGATGCAACCGAACCAAAAGCCACTAATGATGACGAAGATGACGCAGAGGATCTCGCAACCATGTTCGGACAACTGGGCATGTCAGGTGCAAAAAAGTGTCAGCTCTGCCAGACTACGTTCGTCGTTTCTCTTTAACATGTCGACTCCTTCCTCATTCTGCCTCCCAAAGTCTGGCAACCGGGGACGACGTGACATACTGCAGAGAATGCCAACCTCTCGCCAAACCTACGGAACCTACATCGAAGTCGAACCTTCCTCCCGAATCTGCAAAGATCAGAAAAATCCTGGATATCCTGAAGAAGATTGGCGAGCGCTCCGAAGGTGTGGAAAAGACCATTATCTTTTCGCAGTTTACAACCATGTTGGATTTGATTGAACCATTTCTGGATGCACATGGTATCAAACATGTTCGATGTACGTATACTTCGACTAAATTCCCTTGGAACTCCTTTCACGCTATGTCGTCCCTGGGTGCCACACACTGACAAACTTACGCCTCTAGATGACGGTTCGATGCCGAAGGATAAACGTGAAGCTAGCCTAGAGAAGATTCGGAACAGCAAGACCATACGATGTATACTGATCTCGTTCAAGGCGGGCAGTACTGGTGAGTTTCGTTGCCATTGAACTCTTTCCTTCCTCTTTCTCCACCCCAAACCCGCGAAGTTGCGCCCGGCCTTGTTGTGGGAACGTACTATTTTTCTTCTCCGCATTTTCTACCCCCTGAATCTTGTTTTTGCTTGCGATTTTCCTTGGAACTGATAATGTTTCAATTCAAAATCCTCATTGTCATTCACTGCACCACACTGGTCGTATCATGTACCTTCACCGCTTGTTCGGTTGTGATGGGGTCGAACCGATTACGGTGTGATTTATCACCCTAGGTCTCAACCTGACCGCGTGTAACAATGTGATTCTGGTTGATATGTGGTGGAACCCCGCGCTTGAGGTAGGTTTTCTTCCCTTTGACTTTTTGTTTTCTATGCTAAATGGGCATGGATTCTGCTTTGCTTATACCTGGCTCTACTTACTTGGTTGATCGACCGTTGTGGGACTCGTCAAACATTATTCCCATGGACGATGAACGAACTGATGTGACAACAATACGTCGGGACGACAGGACCAAGCGTATGACCGTGCGCATCGATTTGGACAGACGCGGGATGTTAATATCTACAAACTCATGATACCCGATACGGTGGAGACTCGGATCTTACAGGTAAGTGTGCGATAGGATGTGTTCATCCCTTATCTCTTTCCTCGCACGGAATTAGACGATCTTATCCTTCCACCTCATCTCTTTCTTCCGCCTGTGACATTTTGCTGATGTTCCCCTTCTCATGCCAGCTCCAGGATACCAAACGAGAACTCGCCAAGGCTGCGTTAAGTGGTGACAAGATCAGGAACATGAAACTCGGTCTGGACGACTTGTTAGCGTTGTTTAGGGGAGGTGGTCGTGACGACGACGACGACGAGTAGGTTTGCCACGAAGTGATTGATTTGCCACGAAGGAGTTATCGTTGGTGGCGTGCTATCCCTTGCTGCAAATAGCTGTTCCCAAGTCACGACCGAAAACATATGTATATAGACGGATGAAAGGAACGTAAGTAATTTGTGTTTCGAACGGGATGGGCAGGTGAGACGATGGTAAGTAATAGAAGACACGAAGGACTAAGCCGACTTGGTGCCCTAGACATCACGGTGAGATCACTTTATCGCGAAAGGGCAACTCGAGTTCTCCGTCGACCCACGGGATGCTTGCAAGCTTACGAGGACCAACGTTAGTCCCTGGACTATACCCTTTTGATGCCCGAGATATTTTGGGTGCCACCACATCGGTGTTGGGTGGGAGCAACTCCACCTAAAGGCGGTACAATAAACTTTTGGGATCGTTTGCCCTTTGCTGTTCCGTGACTTCCGTCGGCCAAACTCTGGTCTAGGCCCAGGTGAAAACGACTCGGACTCTTCAGCGACCCTATCGCGCCTCGACTCGCCATCAACGTCCGTCTCAAGAAGAACGAGACAAGAAATGGGGTACACACGATGGCATTGGGACAATGGGAAATTCTGTGGCGTACACGATGCGTTGGGTATAGGGTGGATGGGGGGACACCCTGATTGACTTGTGTGATTCCCATGGGGGAGCACTGCGCTGTGTCCGAGTCAGCGTTCAACGTTCATTTGCCACGTCCGTTCGCTTGGGTTTCATCCCCGCTGACGGTTGTGGGTAGCCTCTCGCGTTCATGGTAGGGGGGAGAAATAAGCGACTAAAGTTTGCGATAAAGGTGTCGGTGGCAGTGACGAAGCAGTGACAGCCTGGGAGGGCTGATTTACCTTCAAAAAGGGACTCGAAGGAGGTACATCACACTGGGCAGTGGACACAGTACCAGCAAACGACAAATAATTGGGGAGTGAGTAACTCATGAGCAGTTCTGGACTTGCCTGTGGGTGTGCACCGAAGGCCAGGGGCGAATGCAGGTCGTGAGCTTCTGCCAATGAAGTTGCGCACAGGCTGCACAGCTGGGCTGTATACGTACAGCATCATGTGAACCCCCATCGTACCATACTGGTTCTCCCGGGGGCCAGTTCTGCCTCGGATTTCTCCATTTTTTCCCCTGCCAGTGACCTGGCATTCTTCCACCGATCCAAAGCGTCCTTGCCAAACTAAGGTTAAGTTGACTCCTGTAAAGATGTTTGGTCGTCTAATCACACCAATGATAACAGTGATTGTTACCTCATGCCTGCACTCAAACCTTGATCGGCTATCTCGGCGTTGGCCGAAAGCAACTCGGCCAAACTGATGAGTGTGCGATTGCAATTTGCAAACGACAATTTGGTGAGGACAGAAGCAATATAACAGCAAGTACTATATAGAACCAGAGATGAGACGTCCCAAAGCAACGACTGACTGGATAGAGTATCCAAAATTGCACGAAATCTCCGTACCGAGACACAAACATAAGCTCCCAGTGGTCGAACAAGTCTACATATGACGCTCGATTATCCCAGGACAAACGGACAGAACGTCCCTTGCACACCCTACCCAGCCCATCCGCCGAACCCATGTGGTCCTGGTTGTGGTTGTTGTTGGTTCAAAAACGGCGTCGTTCCAAACACTGGCTGAGGACTCGGCTGCAGGAAACCTGCCTGCCCCATTTGCATCGCTGGAAATGGATTTAGTGCCCCGCTTGTTGAGAGTTGTGCCTGTCCTGGAGCTCCAACCGGTGGAAAGGGGTTCTGCACCAGGTTGACCGTGCCGGTGCCGGTACCAAATGCGGTAGAGGGGAAAGGGGCGGGCATAGACGTCTGCGATGCGCCGAATGAAAGGGGAGGGGTGTGCAGTAGGGCCCCCGTTTGAAGAGCCATTACCGGTTGAACAGAGGGCGTGGTGGGTGTGGACGTCGCCATAGACACGGGCAAGGACGACGCAAAAGGGTTCGAGTTGGTTGGAAAGGGGGTGCCATTCACGCTCGTTGCTAGCGGTGCCCGGTTGAACGGATTTGTCGTACCGTGGAATGCGGGACTGGACAGCGGGGCGGAGGGCGTGAAAGGAAATTGCGGGCCGGGAGTTGATACCGCCATCGGGCTGGAAACGAGCGAAGCGGTTGCATTAGTTTGTCCGAGGGATAAATTCAGGAACGGATTTGGAGCATTGCCAAGTGTCGACTGAACCGGAAGCTGCGGTTGGGAAGGGAATGGCGTGATAGGGGAGGCCGGACTATACTGCAATGGGAGGGAGGAAGATTGGGAAGGTTCTTGCAGGGAAATAAGGTCCTCCCAGACTTGCCCTGCAGGTTTCTGGACGGAGGATTGTGTCGCCCCAGGTCGTTTTAGCGGGGGTACTGCGGCAAGCTTGTCGGAATCAGCAAGTTGCGGGAGGGGGTGCGAGAAGGACCGTGTAGGTGGCACATTGTGAGTAGTCAGAGAGCGAAGCTTCAAGGGTAAGTTTTCGGGTGTTTTAGGTGGAAGTGGTGGTCCGGGTGACGTTTTTCGCTCGATTTTCGTCGAGTCTGTTAGTGGAGTTGATCGTGGTCGAGGAACTGCGGATGCAGCCATGAGGTACTGGGAGGGAGGGCTTAACTTTCGGTCCATGAAGCGCTTAAATTCATATTTCGCTAGAAAAACCATTGTCAGTAAATCTCATGGTAGAATGTTTTTCTTCCTTACAACGTATGAATTTCTCCAGCTCAGAGTCACGATCCGAGTCTACCATGTTTGTTGGGGGTGGGTGACGTGCCTCGTCGGGGTTATACATCGCGTTTGACTTGATGTTTCCCTTCTCCTTCATAACCTTGCATGGAACGAATCAAGATCAGTTACCCTCGAATGATAAAACCAATGTCTGACCTCGACTTGTTCCTTGCTCCATTTATCCACGGTGATACTCTTACTACGCGGATATCGTGAACCAGAAACCGATGTGCATAGACAAGGCTGACATACACTTTAGTGATGTGTGTCCCGATTTTACGATGGATGCTAGCACAATTGACGCTGTCTATTGTCAATTTCTGCGCCGCTGTGCAGAGATGCAAGAACGAATGCGCACCAGATGAAGACGCCCAGATTGTAAGAAGCCCATCTTGGAGCACGTGCTTTACAGTCGGCACAGACATCTGTCAGAGGGAGAACAGTGCGGTGTTAGAACCCTTGGTGGTCCGCGTTGCGCGCAGAGCAAGGAGGAATACCATTTCCTGGTTTCAAGACCAATTCCGTGAGCGTGCGCTGGTTCCGCTCTGCCACGATTTTGCTAACACTGGTCGACATGGTTCGCTGCCATGAGCCAATGAGTTGAACTTGTTAGTGAGTGTCTCTATTTGCATTACATAAGCATTACAGTGATCGACCAAGACACTATTCCAAGTGCGACTGGCACGGCGCTCCGACTGCTCCGCTGAGTCCGCTCAACGCGAACTTCTTGTCCGCAGCTTACTTCCATCATACGTGAGTCCGTTCTTTGGTTTGATTAACTACACACCGAGGCTACTTACGTCTCTCCGTGACCATCAGCGACTCTTCAGGCATGTCCGCATTACAGGGTCATCACAACGCCTCACCGCCCGTCGACACGGGAGACGAGCATCAACAACGTGTTGTTGACCAATTTAATAGCTTTCCCTTCTCCTCGGACGAAGCGTTCCAGGTAAGCATGTTCTCTGCAATCCTCACGTCCGGCGGCCTATTGGTTCCTAGCAAGGTCTTTTTGGAATTCTTGCGCATCAATCAATAAACCAGATGTCTGATAGTCAGAAGTCAGAACTTATTCTAAAGACAAAAATCTTCTATTTTAACCGGTGTGTGACTTTGCTCTCCATTTTCACTCGAGAAGCTGTATCTCATTAAATTCCATTAGCGTTACTGGTCAAAATGTCAGTCTCGAAGATGTGCAAGACGGTGACACCGCGGACTTGAATCGCTTCCGTGTTCACAGCGGAAATGAACGCAGCCAGATTTCTTTGGGTGCAGAGCACGGAGAGATGCGCATATTGACTTTCGCCGAGCTGAAAAGTCTGATTGAACAGGGAAAGACCGATAACATCCCTAACAATAAAGTCATCCTGAACATCTTGAATGTAAGTTCATCCTACGTGACTGCCGTTGTCCCGACTTCCTAAATCTCTCCAGGACGGCGTTCCCAGTGAATCAACCGCAGCATTGCGGAGAAAGCCCTGGGAATTCGCAAGCCAATCGTGATACACATGATAGATCACACCTGGGCTATCTCTTACACGGAATTACGACAGCCTCTTTAACCCTGATCACTAAAATGCCTTCCGTGGGTGAGAAGACATGTTCCCTCATTTTCCTCACATCCGGATCCCGAAATGAATCATAATGATCAAGGGTCGCTGGGCTGATGGGAGCAAAATGTTCTGTCTGACCACCTGGGCTGGTTCTGGATTCTCTCTCGAGACTGCGAGCGCGATGGTTTATTCCTTCCACGCCTGCGAGTGGAGACGTCACTATTATGGTTTACGTATCAAGGGATGGATCATTCGAAGAGTGCCGGGGTTGACAACCGTGGGTTTCATAATTACACTCAAGCATCATCATCATGGCCAGGAGGGTCTGCCTCTAACAACTCTATCAATGAGACTCTCGACGCATAATGAAGCCTGTGCTCGGTGAGTCATCGAGATTCGGATGACGTTTGCTGACTCATGAACAGGCAACGCTTCTTCGAGCGTTCCTGGGTGCCGCACACGGTCTCACCCATAATTACTAGGTTAAAAAGTGTTGAAACCCCGAAATTCCCGTCGCAGACAGCTATTCTAAGCAACATACAATGATCTGCAAGTAACCACGAATACAAATCCACGATCGCAATCGACCGTCGCAATGTCCCAGTGTATACATTGTCGTCTATCGCTGGTATCAAAAAGAGTGCCTCAAATCAGGTGTCACAAGCTACTCGCCCAACACACAACCCCTACTTCTCACCAAGCCGTTCCGATACCCATTGAGATGTCACATGCTTATCAATATGGCAGCCCTCCAGTTTGCGCAGCGCTGATATTCCCTCCATGACCCAATTGTGAGAGTTCCACGCGGGATTCCCATGCACGACTTGGATGGAAGCGAGAGTGGAGTGTAGCTGATGAAGCTTCTCCGAGTCCACTGACCCGACGGGTGCTTTGCCCACGTAACCGTTCTCCCCTTCTTTTAGTGTGACGGACTGTGGTGCTTCCAGACTGTAGTCTGAAGAGGAACCCACGATCTGGTACACGAGAGAGTGACCAGAGGATGGTATCAAAACGGCGGCGAGGGTCCACCTGGATTTTGAAGATGATGGTTGGCCAAAGGAGGCGACAGAGAGTTCGTAGAAGGGGGGCATTGTGATAGGAGAGCGGTTTACGAGTTATCGAGTATGGGCACGGTAGAGTTTAAGCAGTGGGAGCAGAGGAGAGGCTCTGAGGACTGGGGTTGACCGAGCGATCCTTGGAGGCTTTTCTAGTGCGAAGGGGGGGAGAGGGGGAAGACGCGTGATGACTGATAGAGAGCATCGAAGC
Organism: Boletus reticulatus; assembly: GCA_038093535.1. Classification (NCBI taxonomy): domain Eukaryota; kingdom Fungi; phylum Basidiomycota; class Agaricomycetes; order Boletales; family Boletaceae; genus Boletus; species Boletus reticulatus. The sequence continues at coordinate 59,162 of JBBPSJ010000032.1, forward strand.
AGTTTTAGTAGGGCCATGCGGCCAACCCCTTCGAGCAAAATGGGATGAGCAGCTGGAGGTTAGCCAAACATGGCACACCACACTTCTTACAATCTATCCGGATAAGTTCAAATTGTCGATTTCCAAGGCACGCAGCATGTACAGGTAAGTAGGTGCGACATCCACCACCACAGGAAGAGCCTTACCAAACCACGCCCCCCTCTCTCCTGCTGGGTGCGGCAAACTGGCCTCCGTGGCGCGAGCACCTCGACTGCTCGAGACGGGAACCCACCGGCGCGGATCAAACCGTCCGCTAATAATCGAGCGATTGAATTTATTTTAGATCCTCGTGCTGCTAATCACAAAGGCTTGGTCGTGTGCATTGCCAATCCTTGCCGAGCAATGGGACACGTGAGCGGCGAGGCCTGCGCTCTAGCTTGACGTGGACGCCAACTTGAATATTAATAAACGGTGAGAGAGCCGCTGCCAGGTTCCAGAGCAGCATGTTGATTCTAGTGCGGTGCTTGAAGACTGAATGAATGAATATTTAAGCGGGTCAACGGTACTGTAAATCGAGATCGTACATTTGATATATCGGCCATCCCGCGGCGTCTATTCTGGCGGGAGCGTGCTCAATGCTGAGACGGGTCTTGGATTTCTAAGCCCCATTCTGTGCACAATATAGCCTTGTAATACCGAGTGATTCGCTGGGAAAAGAAAAATTGCACCACCCTATCGACTGGGTGTCGGTGAGCCGATCTCCAGGAGACGCGTGGCTTTTTTCAGATACCCCTTGAACTATAGCGGTGATTAGACCGTCAATGATCGCCTCTGCAAGCAACCAAGCGAGCTGGGGCTACGGTGACGGCGACCTGGACCCCGGTACGTGCCGAGAGCTCAACAAGCGAGAACAGCCGCCGGCGATGATGGTAAAAATGAGCGTGGACAAAAGGCCATTTTGTGCCAGCAAATTGGCTGTAATGTACAGACAGGAAGAGTAGGCTAATAGCGGTCACGTGGGAAACGATGATTGCATCTGCTACGGTCAGCCGCCCAGTGCAGTGAGCGCTGAGCAACAATCGATATCACGCTCACTAGACAATGGGCCTATAACTCTTGCTCTCTCCCTCACAATGTCAGACTCAGCTTCACATCTCGCCAGGTGCCTTTCTTGTCTCACCCTCACATCCCCAGTCACGCTCATATCATGACAGAGAAGCCAAGGGTTTACATCAGGGTTTGAAAGAGCTACTGAAAACGCACAACCCTTGGGATAAAGAGGTCGAATTTAGTCGCAAAAAGTGAGTCATCCTACCCTCTCAGAGTGCAATCAATCTCATTTACTGTTCCGCAAAGCCTGAGGCGACAATATCTACGACTGCTACTGGTCGAACCTTATGCAACCGAGTCCAAGGATGCAGAGACGCACCTATGGATGCAGACATCCTATCAGTTCATTTCTCACTACAAGCAGAGTCTCGCAACCCTCGAACGAACACTGCAGTCCGCGCCTCGCCACCAGCCGCGACAAGGCGGTCATGGCCCTGTAGAATATCGCAGGCTCATGCAACGCTTCAGACAGTTCCTTTCAGACGAAGAAAAGTTTTGGATACAATTCGTCCTTCGATACCAACGATCCTTTGCCTTACACCAAGCACGCTTCGTCTTGGTTGCCCTGAGCGTCTTGACGCCTTCGGATGACGCCAACCTTCCGAGCCTACCTGATTCAGGCGTTAGTAACGGTGTCTCCAATCAGACTCACGCACGTAATCAAAATTTGTTCCCACCCGAAGAAGGCACACCCGTCCCGGACCCTGCAGAACATGAGAGCAGACTCGCGATCTTGAGCAAGGCCATCGTTTGTCTCGGAGACATCGCCAGATACCGCGAACTTTACAACGAGGCGGGTGGTCGTCCCAAGGCTGGTCATGAGGACGGAGCTGCGCCTACGAAACGGGGCGGCCGTAGGAGAGGCGGCATACCTGGTGTTGACTCAATCCCACGGGCACGTAATTACGACAAGGCTATCCAGTGCTACGAACAGGCTCGTCTTCTTGTTCCATACGAGGGCAATTCATCCCATCAGCTCGCCATCCTTGCATTTTATCAAGGTGACATGTTCAGCTCCCTATTTCATTATTATAGAGCGCTCTGTGTCCGCCAGCCATACGACACCGCATCAGAAAATGTCAAGAAAATCCTTAATAAAGCACTTGATCAGCAGATTAAAAAGACAAAGGATGTCCCCCAGACAACGGTTGCGGAGTCCGGAGAAGTTCCACCTCGGCTCAGAGTGCACTATTTCAAGGAGAACATCGTTCTGTTGCACGCGTTATGGCGATTAGGTTCAGATAAGTTAGTATATTCATTGTACCCCTTACATTCCCCGCCCATAATATTTTATCCTTTACAGGATTAAAATGAATCCGGTCGCACACGCGGATGACGTTGCAGAGGACTTCCAGAGCCTCGTATCACAACGTATTCTTCCGATAGAGACTGTGTCCAAAGTCGTCGTTCTCTCACAAGGAGCCCTCTGGAAACATCGCATGATCCGCGATACCTCACCGCCTTCAAATAGGAGATCAAGCGGACTTCCAGATTCATCAATCATCGAATCGCACATTTTGACTCACCTCATCGCTGTCCATCGTGTCCTTCTCGAGATAGGCGCTGCTGAGCTTGCTGCACCCCCTGAAGATGCCGCAGAGAATGACCTTGCCCAGCGAATTACGGCGCCGTTCCGACGCACCTTACCCGCTCTGCGCATCGCAAGCAAGTGGCTTGTAGCCAATATCAAATACGTTTTAAATGCTGTGGGTCCCCCCGTCGGCGCACGACTTAGTCCCACCGGAAGAGGTACCCGAGGAGTTCTAATTGAAGGATTACCTCTATTTTGGGCTAAATTTGCCCAGTTCTATAGCGCATTGAATGCCATATTTCCGTCGGCGAGGCTACCACCTCTTACAACTCCTTTGGATGAAGATATCGATCTAAAGGGTTTCCTTCCATTACGAGATCTTCTGGTGAACGATGGTACACTGGCGGACGCGTCTGGGAACGAGACGGAAGGACAGCAGAATGGAACCCACGGTCGCGAAAAGGTTCATCCGAACGAGGAACAGTTAATGAGGATTTGGGACCTGCTCAAGGACGCCAGGACGCTTGCTGAGCTTGAGGTGAGAGTTCAATTAATATAGGGGATCGGTACACGAACTAACGTTATCATGCATAGATTTGCCCTATCCATCTAGATGATAACACGTTTTCTTTCCACGATGGCCTTTCCGCAGTTTCGTTTGCGGATATCCACGAGTTGGTCGTCCATGTCCCCGATCAAATTATTCCCTATGTTCCGCAGGGTACTTCAGGGCGGGAAAAGGATTCTGAAGATGATGCGATGACAGATACGAGCCGAACAGACGACGACCCGGTTGGTGATGCCTTCCGGGAAGCACTGGATGATCACGGGCCTGTAGACGATGAGGATGATGGGGAGGTCATTCTGTGGAATCCCAGGTTCGCGTTTTGATTATGTGGATCTGCCTGATGTTGATCCCACGTATCAGAGCGCTTGGTTCGCATCCGGCCCCCGTGCCTGCTGCGCTTCCCACCACTCCCCTCCAACGCAGTGCCATCAAAGTGGACGAATCGCCTCCCCTAACTAATACACCTAGTGCAACCACGCCCGGGCGAAAGGCCCCCAGATCTCCAGTAATTGTACCTGGTACCACGGCCCAAGACCTTCTGAACAACGTTATGGGGACAAAACGCGGTTCTGTTGACGCTTTACGCCCACAACGCCCTGCAACCTCGAGTTCTATCCAGCCTCAGTTCCCTTTTCCACTGGGTCCAAATGCACCGCCCTCAATCTGGTCGACTTCGCTAGATCATTCGCAACCCTCGCCTCATTTTCAGTCATCCCAAACAATTTCTACCGTCGGTCCAGGACTCCACCATCAGTCACTGTCATTAGGGACGCCACAGCACATTCCACAGCCACCGTTTCAGGCATCTCACACTTTGTCTAGTCCAATGACTCAACTTACGGAGCATCGGCAGTCCCAGTGGCAGAAGTCAAACAGTGTCTCATTCATTGATCCTGCTATCATATCCGCCGCGAGTATCAGTCAAACAACAACGCATTATGGGGTTCCGACTTCATACCAGGGTTTATCTGATGGTCATACGCAGCAGTATAACCGATCCGGTCAGCACCACAAGAATCCTACTCGCGCATGGGGAGTTCATGGTTGATATCGGTTCTCTACTCGGACATTACTCCAGCATTTCCTGTCGATGTGACTTGCGCCGCATCAGATGGCTTATCAAACCATTACCTTTCCTGTTCTCGCTTCGGAGTCACTGATCTCGTGAACAATCTTGGCCCGCGAGCTTCGATTAAGTGACACCTCGCTAGAAGGGGGTCCTGCGTACTTACTCCGACCAGATGGTACCTTCGCCCCACACACTCCGACTCAATAGAAAGTGGCCACTTTTCCAGAACGCTGCTCACTTTTTCCTCTTTCTGCTCATATGCTCGGTTTCGGCACGTTGTTTGGTTGCGAAATACGGATCTATTATGTGTATGTTCTCGTGTCTGTATGAAAGGTATTATCGTGAAAGCTAGGGAGAGAATCTCTACATTGATTGTTCCCGTATCTCCCTCTTCCTTCGTCTGTTCTTATGGTGTCTTGTGTATGTAGCACTTGTTGCCTTTTGTCGCTCGACTGAGCTGCTTTGGGTGACTGGGACACGTTATCACTTCATGTTAGATATTACCACCGACTGTCTGACCCTCGAACGAATGACGCTTTTTTTCTGCATTTCATGTTCCCAATTACCTAAGTACTTATCTCTGACACCTGACGCTCAACCTTCAAAGCTCCAAGTCCAAACCATGTATGTCGATATTAAAGCATCGGGACACGTTCGCTCCGTCGTCGTTTGGGTTGCACTCCTTCGGACGGGTAAACCTTGACAACAGAATGCCGCATCCCTCACGTACTATACGAGAGGATAACTCAGGATACACATCATGGGGCACGGACACTCGGCTGATCCGGGAGCAATTCGTTTTTTTCTCTTTCACGGATACATACATACCCACATGAGGATATGAATTCGGCATCCAAGTCGCCGAACGAGCGCGCGGTGAACATTAGCGCGTCAACCTCGGATGTGGGTACATACGCTCCTCCCGCGCTCGTAATAGTACATATGTAAGTAACCCATCCAACTACCGATTGTGGGAATCGTAGCAACCACCAGTAGTTAGCTCCACATTGGGCCGGTGACCGGTGACTGGTCCTGAATATTTGAATGTTCGGGTGAACCACCCGTCTTCGCCCGACGGGGGGAGACTCTACACTTATGGGGGTAAATACTCCGAGATTTGAACTACGGTGGACACTGGGTTTGGATTGGCAAGCACACGGAGCGGGTCCCGCTCGGCCCGGGTTTGCGCCTTGGCAGCGCGGGACGTGCACCCGCCTTGCCATCAAGTTGGAGGCGAAAGGGTCGACGGCGTGCATGAACGTTCGGGCGCTCACTAAGTATCCGGGTTCATGATGCATGACCGCGCGATCCGAACAAGTATTCGGATCATGGGTAGTAACCGCTTACAGTACATTTGTTCGTTCGTTCTCAAGAGCCACGTCCCCTAATGCCGAGAGATGCGTGAGAGGCAATGAAAGGGAGAAAAGGACAAGGGGGGCCGCGCCGGAGGTGTGCAAAGGAACATGTGATGGTGGCGAGAAACCAGGGGAAGTGGATTACGGTCTAGAATTCAGCGGGCAAGGACAACACCAGTTCCGGTTTGGGTACTCGCGTGTTTAGCTATATTGAACAGTGGTATCAAAGAGAATGGAGAATGGGGGGAACTAGTTTGGGTACAGTGGATTGCCAAGGTGGCGTCCATTGACAATTCCGAACTCTCGGTTGCCTAGAGCGCGCCAGGCGCCGCGTGTAGTCTATAATGCCCCCTGCAATCAATAGAGGGTTACCTAAAATTCTAAATCAATATCAATTGATTTTACCATCAAAGGCACGGAGAGAAATATGGTCCAAATTGGTGAAGCATCTAACCTTGAATACGAGGTTCGGATTTTGTCGGCATCTAGAGTGATCTACAGCTTTTCGCCACGACCAATGACAGTTACCTATGATGGGGGATCAATAATGTTGTCGTTGATAACACCATCAAAGGCACGGAGAACAATAGCAATCCAATCAGGAGAAAGGGAAAATTTATCGAACCTTGAATCCGATGTTTCGCAGTTTGTCTGCATCGAGTAAGATACGGCCATCGAAGACGAAAGCCGGTTTGTTCATATTGAGATAAACTACGTTCCAATCAATGTCTCGGAACTCTCTCCACTCGGTCGCGATTACAACAGCGTCAGCGTTCTTGCATGCTTCCAGTGCAGAACTGAATATTTTCACACGCTTCTGCACTATGAAGTGGTGAGGTGTTATTGTAGAACCTAGTACAATCAATGTAGCCAGGGACCGAGTACTTACAAGTTGTGAGTGGGGTTGTGGGACATGCTTCAGAAAGGTCGCTCCAAATCTGCTCGTGCACAACTTGTGGATCGTAGACATTCACGTTCGCATTCTCTGCCAGGAAGTCCCGGACAAGAGAGATAGCCGCTGACTCGCGGGTGTCTCCGGTGTCAGCTTTGAATGCGAAACCGAGAACGGCGATATTCTGTGGGAGGGCATTAGCGAGTCTTGTTCCCATCACAGAACGTAACAATGGATAAATGGATACGAGACATAAGAAGTCATCTTACCTTGCCAGTAATTGTGTTGAAGAGAGTGTCCACGACCTTCTTTGAGAACCTCGTCTTCTGATATTCATTCATGAGAACCACCTGCTTCCAATAGTTGGCAACCTCCGGGAGGTGTAAACTTTCACTGAGGTACACCAGGTTCAGGATATCCTTTTGGAAGCACGAGCCCCCAAAACCAACGGATGCACGCAAGAAACTTGGGCCGACACGGGAATCCTTGCCGACGGCATATGCTACTTCGTCAATGTTGGCACCGGTAGCCTCGCAAATAGCCGAGAGAGCGTTGATGGAAGAAATGCGCTGGGCAAGCATTGCGTTTGCGGCTAGCTTAGACAGTTCGGAGGACCATAAACCAACGGTAAGGATGCGTTCTCTCCTACAACGAGCGTCAGCAATATGGTCATTACGTGGGCAAAGAAAAACTACTGACGGCACCCAGTTAGCATATATCTCAGTGAGCGCATCACATGCGACTTTGCCCTCTGGTGTTTCAAGAGAACCGACGAGAACGCGGTCGGGCGCAAAGAGGTCATTGACGGCAGTGCCTTCGGCAAGAAATTCCGGGTTCGATAAGATGTCAAAGCGGCAGTTAGAGGGCGAGTTGGCCTCAAGAATGGTGCGCATCGACTCGGCAGTACGGCATGGCACCGTGGACTTCTCGACCACAATCTTACTCGAGTTGGCAACTGCGGCGATGCGGCGAGTCGCGAGTTCAACATAGCTGTGAGAGAGTCAGATACAAGGTCAGGTGGCAGGACCCGAAATACAAACTTTAGGTCTGCAGCGAAACCAGCGCCAACGCCGCTCTTCTTAGTCGGCGTGTTGACACTGACAAATATAAGATCGGCTTCTTGGATGCCTTTGTCGACGTCTGTAGAGAAGAAGAGGTTGCGACCGCGAGCTTCACGAACGACACCTTCAAGGCCAGGCTCGTAAATCGGCAGCTTGTAGTCTTCGCTATTCCATGCATTTATCCGAGCCTGGTTGATATCAACAATAGTAACCTGGATGTGGGGACATTTCAGGGCTATGACCGCGCAGGTTGGACCACCTGGGCGAATGCAAGCTAAAGTTATTTCACATAGCAACCTCTCGAGACAACCACCGACCGACGTAACCAGCACCGACTAGGAATAGATTGTCAGTGACACTGCCGGCTGATTTGTCCTGCACGCACTGCAACAAATCTTGTTAACCGCGGGCATTCTTGGGTAGATTTCGGAGACGACTGTGTTCGACTGTTATAAGGCAAGGGCGGTTGAAACGAGCGGATGTTTGTATATTATATCACTCGAACGGTTACAGTAATAAATGATCCATCACCGCTGTTGATGCGGTCTTAGCACGGGAGCAAAAGTTACCAACACCTCCGAATCACCGCGACTACCTCGGGTCGTCATCGCAGCTCCACTCAATCATTTTCGAAGGTCTCCGAGTAAGAACCCTTGATAAGCAGTCCGATATCCGGTGCTCGACCCTTCTAAGTTCTGAAGCACAAGCCTGCTTTACATATCACCTGTCATGTAGGTGGCACGACTATGCTGCTGCTATCTGCATCCATGACATTTCTAGGGTCGATGTTATTTCCCAGTGCTCTGGCCGCCGCGTTGCATCTCCCCAGAACCTAATACGTTGCCTAGATTGGCGATGAGAAGTAATTTCCGTAAACCTGAGCAGATACCATAGCCGCTCAAAACACAGTTTGGCAGGTCGTCTGTGCCAGTGACGCTTCAGAGAATGTCATCGTTCTGGGCTCTTTCTTGGCTGCGACGAAGTCGCTGGAAAACAATCCGAGATTACTCCGACCGTCATTTCCAGCTGTACTTTCTAGTGACGATCCCGGGAAGGACCTTTGTGAGGAGGGGTTTCAGTCATTGACATGATTGTAACTTGGGATTTTCACGGTATGGTGAATATCGGAGACTCCAAACTAAAAAAACATCCTCGCTAACCACTAGCATGGACATTTACATCGTCCCAACAACTCTACTTATGATATGACAAGACATACGGCCTGAACACTCAAACATGAATGGAAGCCAATCCCCGAACGGCATGGCGTAACACAACTTCGTAGAGTGCTCGCGCAGCCTCCCGATGGTCCAGCCTTGTGCCATTCTGAACCACTTCCTCGTATGTACACATCTCTTGCCACAACAGGTGCGAGCTAACACTCCACCATAACCTGCAAACAATATCCCAGCGGCAATCTGAATAGCTTCGTCGGAGAGATCGCCGTCTGACATGCGGAAAGAAATGTAAACCCATCGCGAGAACGTGATAGTGCGATGGTGTCAGATATTTCAAGCGGCGTTTATTGCCCCCATCAGGGCAAGTACTTCTTCAACCGTGCCACTCGAGGGTCCTGGTTACTCCTCCCCGCTGTTATTCACGCGAAGACCATTAATCGGTGTTCGCACTTGGAAGCCAAGGAAGCCCATCAGAGGGTGTTTGACGTAGGATACACCGTTAGGAGATCTACAGAATATCAAAATTGCGCACAACTCCAGGTTGGACTGACCCACCGAGTTGCCGTCAAGCGCGTAATATCGCCGTCACTGGTTGAACTGGTTCTTCCATGTCGCAATCGGCCCTGACCAGCAATGCAGACATTCGTCTAGCCTTACACTTTTCTGTGGGGTTCGTGTCGCCATATTATACGCCGATTCCCGACTAGTATGAAATCATGCTAGCACTGAATTCCAAACAGCAACTCGACGGACATATAAAGGAGGCCCATCACCTTCCTCAAAAAGTTAGCCCCGTCCCCTACTCCAAGAATCATTGCAGTACCCAACAGTATGTCCCATCTTTTCCGACTCAACGTTAGACTCGTTGTCTTATCCTCAGATGCCAGCGTCCCATTGTCCTGCGCTGATGATGCGCACGTGGCATCCCTCAGGCGAGGCGACGACCGGCAGTCTAAGAGCCGGTTGCTGCTATGGTGCTGACTGAGTTAACTTGGCACCCCAACGGTTTCAACGGTCGATACATGTTTCGATTATGGTGTACGTTCATAAACGGGCATGTCTACGACTGATTCAAGGCTAGGCACTAGCGACGGGTCGTTTCCGACCTTGCCCAAGCCAAAACCAACCGATGGTTCTGATGACTTCCGAACATTATGCACGAGTGATGTTATGAGTGTACGCTGATGCTGAATTTCAGTCGAGTCCAAGTCTCTGACGATCTTGGTTTTTGTACTATTTGCAGCAGGGTGATAATGCAACGACGGCGCTAGCCTATTAGACCTCCAAATGCCGTCACGACCGAACCACCACACGTCTAAGTGGAGCAGATTGCTGGATCTTGTTATAATGGTGCAAGATAAGCATTGGCGAGGTTTGATATTGTGTGACAGATGGAGAGTCATCCATAAGAACACTGAGACTGTGAGGTCTAGCAATCACAACGTCGGCGTGTACGTACCTCTCGTCGTTGGGTGGGGATATGGGTGTCAGTTGGTTGCATCCTGTTTTGGTTTTTGCGTCAAAGTCGTTTGATGTCAACATTATACTGATAGGGATCCAGTCCAGACCTCGCCATCTGCAGACCCTGGATAGTGGTCGTTAAGAACTTGAATTATAGAATGTCATGCGAGTCATTGCATTAATATGTAGTGGTAGATGTGCGTATGATCAGATTAATCCATAAATGAATGCGGCCCAGTTTTATCCCACAAACCGTCTCCCCACTCCACGTACCTCCCATCCCTACTTGCTGCCCCCGCCCACATAGACTCCCTCGGCGGTCATAACTGCTGCGTTTCCGCCGGGTGTCAGCATGGCCACGTTGCCTCCCGGTGTTGCGCTCGCGGTGAACCCGGTGTGAGTACGGTAGAGGGCACGTGTAGAACCTGTGGAAGAGGCGTGTGTAGACCAAAAAGAGTCGTAGGTGAGTGCAGAAGGGGCAATGGGTGTTGTGGTGGGTATGGACGTGGTGGGCATGGGAGCAGTAGTCGAAGTGGGGATGAGGGCAGTTTGAGAAGCGACGGTGGGATTGTTGTTGTTCGGTGTGGATGCAGGGATGGAGAAGAGCGGTACAGAACCAGGAGTTGACGTACCGAGGGGTTGAGGCGCAAAGAAGGAGAGGGTGAAGCCTGCCTGTGGATGGGTGGTAGGCGGTTGTGAGAACTGGACATGAGACGAAAAGGTACCAGGGGTGGAGATGGTGATAGGGACTGGGACAGGAACTAGCGTGGACTGAGGGGTGGATGCGGACGTGGATGAGGGCGGGGGGATGGTCGTAGATGGGTGACGGGGCAAGGTCAGTGCTTGGGCCAGAGGCTGCAACGGTAACTGAACTTGTGCCTGTAATTGTGCCAGACGCGCCAGTATATTTGGATCGGACAAGTCCAACGCAGATAGCGGTCGGTTCATCATGGTTGACGGGTGTACAATTGGCATGGGTGTCTGGCCAGCATAGCATGGCTGCGGCTGTGATAAAGGCTGACCGTCCGCATTGGATGTGTGTTCTAATGGTGATTGGGAAGGCGGAGAGACAGAACCAGACGAAGAAGCGTCGTTGGTCAACGAGGACGATCCCACCGTTTGATCAGCCAACCCCGACAGTGCTGGAGAATGGACGGCATGCGTCTCGGCAGGCGTAGAAGCGCTGCCAGGTGGATAGGTCACCGTCGCGTAGTGAGGTCTCTGCCCCGCACCCTGTCGTATGCTCCGTTGGTGGGAATGATGAAAATAGAGGTTTTCGACTTCGTTGAGGTTTTGTCGTTGCTGGCCCGTGCACAACAGTGAGCACGACGACATAGATCAAAGAAGACGAACGGCAGACAACGCACCCAGCCGTGCTCAACCTTGAGTTTGGCATACTGAAGACGCATTTGGAGCTGCTTCGAGAGCTGGCATGGTGGTGACGGTGAACAGATTACGGAGGCAAAAAAGACAAGACACACGTGGTTAGCCTTTGCCCGTTCGAGAGTTTGTCTTTTTTTCTTCTGCTCCAGCTCATTTGGGACCACGGCGACCATTTTCTGGCGTGGACTGGACATGAGCGTCGTGTGTTTGACCAAGTTGTCAGGGTTGAACTGAGTAGTAGGCTTTGACAGCCACTGCATGCAACAATACAACCAACAAGTTGAACAACTAGTACTGGCAGGTATCATTTCTGAGCCCAAGTGGTCCAGCATCAAGAGAATGGTGCAGCCCGGAGAGCTTGTCGATGCCCTGCGGCCCTTTGAAAACGAACTAACAAACATAGGGATCCACTGTATCCACTCGCTGCAAGATGTGGTCTTGCTCAACAAAATCCATTGGGAACACGACATCATGTGTAAGCATCATTCTTCATTTTAGTGATGGCGGTGAATATCGAATTCATTCTTTTGGGACGCATCATCATGTCGAGGTATGTATGCGTTCTTAAGGGCTGCGTACTGGTGTGGTCGTTAATTTCTTTATCTTCTTGCAGTAGCAGCTCAGGTCGCTTGTAACTTCATCATATTGCCTTTGGTTGAGCCACACCCGTAGGGGAGAAGGGTTTAGTTAACAACCCTCTGCAGTGCGAGATACGATGCTATCAAGCGGCAAGAATGCAACCATCGTCTTTTAACAGGGTGAGAGCAGACGTACGGTCGTTGACCATTACCAGCTGCCACAGTATGCAGGTACTTGCGGGATATCTTTTGAAGTATTTTTGGTATACATCGCATACAGCAACTCCAACGGCGAGAGGCGTTCCATGTCGCTTCCGGAGAAATATTGAATTTCGCAGGCGCAGCGCTGGTAGTAGGACACAGAGTATGTACTTGGGTTCGGTAGGTGTGAATCGTATCTGCTGACTGGTCTTTAGGTGCTGATAGCACATCCCAATGTTGTTGCGGATGTTATCTCATGACGTATCACTTGGCTTCGTCTGGCAAGCGGGGTAACTTCATGGATACGCTCTGGGTTATCGGTCCCGAGTCAGTCCTGAGCTGATTCGATAGGTTATCAACGTTCATTCAACAATGATCGATATGATCGTTCCCCTTGGCAGGGTCTGTAAATAACTTGAAGAGTAAATTTAGTTGGAACAACCCGCTGTGTGAATATCGGTCTATTGCGACCATCGTGACCATGACCAGGCTCTAATGATAAGTATACCTTGCGAATGATCCAGGTGTAAGCACTGTTCCACGTGCAGTGGCCTCTATAATGGACTCCGGGCGCAGAAGCAAAAATAAAACGCAATTATCCACGCATCTTGAAAGGAAATGAAGTTGGATGATGAAAACCTGTGGCTAAGCGCTACACCTTTTGGACTCTGGTCGACTCTGCCCTTTGTCACCGGAACGCGGTATGTTCCAAGGTGGCTGCAACGGACCCGTGTTGCCGACGGCACACAATCAACGATGACAACTGCGACCGCGGTAATTCAGGAACTACCCCACCCTGTGGTGCAGATTGGCACGAGGTTGCCACATCGTTCATGTTACGTGCGTTGAAAAGTAAAATACGGCAAAGTCTCCCCGACGTCACAGTTCAAGGCTATGTCTGTGACACGACCTGCTCGTGGTGCAGGAAGATAAGATACCGTCAGTATTAGGATTGTAAGACCGACAACGCGCAAGCTTTGCTGCAAGTCCAGGGGATGACATTGGTATGTGTCATAAAGAGCGGCACGGTCTGAGGGGTTATCCATAGTGGCCCTTAATTTGCGTTGAGCACGGGCTGGAGTAAGCAACAAGGCTAACATCCCGGTGCATATGTGTCGCTGTACATACCATGTGACATGCCGATCTATACTGGTGTGGATTGAGGACCTCACGTTACAAGATAGCAGCCCTCAGATCCACGAGCGCTGCCTGGTAAAACGAATGCATAGCAGACCTCGCCAGGGTGCCGTCCGCCCGTCATTACGTTGCGCTTGGCATAGAGCGGGCTAGCAGCATAAAGCGAGTTCTGGACCATGACAATTGAGGCCAAGCATTGTCTGAATTTCAGGGACGAATCATTTAAAGGGAACGAGAGCGGTGATTCAAAGTCGCGATGCGGATCGTTGAAAGGTGCTCAGCGGGTTCATTCAGCAGAGGATCTAAGAGAGAGAGAGCATCATATCAGTACGACGTTGCTCCACACGGCCGCGGTGCTGTACCGGTGGGGGTCGGTGTTGAGGCGGTCGACTGGTGAGAATCAGACGTGGGTAACGAGATGAGTAAATCTGGCTCACTCTGAAATTAGCGGCTCTAGGCGCTCCGAGGCAATACCTGACAAGAGATCATTTGAACAATACCGCAGGGTAGACGGTAATCACCTCAGTCAGACAATGCGGCTGTGTGCATGATACCAACACAATGTCGCCATGTTCATTCAGCGGCTGGCGGTGAGGAGATGCTGAGAAATTCTGATTTAGTTTCAGGTACGGTGTACCGCTGATCTGCCTCAAGGCAGTCTAGAATTCGCGCGTTCATCTTGCCAGGCTATTCCTCGCCTGGCTTTTTTCAGGGTTCGATTTCTTCCCTGCAAGATAGCAGAGTACTTATCAAGATTTGAGCGTTCCAACACTTACCTATTAATTCTTTCCTTGCTTCCGTCTGAAAGTGGCCCACTACGCCAGCGTGAGTTAGCGTTGGCCATGGCCACAGTTCAAGTCATGTCGACCGTCGTACCCGCACAGGCAAGTCTCTAGTGTCACGACGCCCTTACTCAGATCTGATTCCCGCCACACAAACGCAGGCCCGCACTGTGCGCGGCGCTACCACGGTGTGGCCACCCCCGAGTAGCGGGCTAACGCATACCCGTCCGTGGCGTTCGTCGCCCCTCGCCGGTCCCGCTTTTTCGACGCTGCCTCCCGTCATCCCAGAGGCCTCCGAAGAGTTGAACGAAAACGAACACCCCGGTTTTGACCATGTCCGAGAGCTCCCACACACCCGTTCTCCGTCCTCATCGTCAATCGCGTCCCAGACGGGTTCTCTTACCGCCTCCGGGTACGGGTCGAGGAACGCAAGTGGCTCGGCGTCGGCGCTGGCGCTGGCGGATGGCGAGGAAAGCACATCGTCGATTTCTCTCCTTGCCAGTACAAATGCCCACGGGACGTCGTCATCCCACGGCCACCAAAGTTCCCAGACTCATTCAAATCGTCCCGCTCGCTTGTCGAAATCGTGGGGGCGTCGCACATCCTTGGTTCAGGACGACTTTGCTCCCCCCAAGAAAGTCAGCAATGTGCCCATCACACCTCCGCCGCGCGCCCGCACCGTCTCTCACCACCAGTCACGTTCAGAGTCGTTCCCCATCTACCCCATAAAACCATCCCCAACAATACCTCCGGCATATTCACGGACGTCTCCACGACCTCGGACTGCACCAGAGTCTGAATCTGACACCAAACAAGCTCCAAAATCACGTGACGCTACTTCCAATTGGATGGCATCGTCTCCCTTTGGTCCCGCACAGACACCCAAGTTCTCGAGGCTCGCCATGGCATCGCCTACGGTCGTCATGCCGCTCAGCGCCAAAGAATATCGCAAGCAAAAAGCCAGGGAGTCCTTTGGAAGAGACAAGGAGAAAGAGGCTCCAGCAACGTCGAATCACGTTAGCTTTGTCGATAACGCTCTGCTGGCATCCCAGAGTCCCAATGGTGTCCCAGTAGTCAAGATTTCACCACCTCTTTCGGAAGATATTGATTTGGCCCCTTTATCATCTAGCGATCACAGCCCTGATCGCCGAAGCCAACCGCAGCATCAAGTCGACCACCTTCCTTGCAAACCTCTTCCACAAACCTCCATGTCTCCACGTCCCTCATCGCCAAAACGGAAACGGCCCCGGTCGCGTCCAAACACACCACCCCGATCCTCGCCTCTCGCCGCCCATCCACCCATCTCACCCAAATCCTCCACTGGCACCTTTTTTTCTTTGGTTTCCACTTCAGACGACAATTTTCCACCTCAAGGTGCAGATGCGCCCTCGTCGAAGTTATCCCTCACAGACGACC
Source organism: Boletus reticulatus (assembly GCA_038093535.1). Classification (NCBI taxonomy): domain Eukaryota; kingdom Fungi; phylum Basidiomycota; class Agaricomycetes; order Boletales; family Boletaceae; genus Boletus; species Boletus reticulatus. The sequence continues at coordinate 74,863 of JBBPSJ010000032.1, forward strand.
CAAACCCAACAAACACAGTCCCACCTGCCCGTCCACGTCCCCGTCCACGCCGCCGTAAATCCTATCCTGACCGTCTCTCTAACGGCGCACGACTAAGCCTGCTAGAAGCTGTGAACCGTCTCTCTGGCCACTCTCAGACTGACATTGTCAATCGTCTCTCGGTGGCGTCCCACGCAAGTGGCCACACGCTATTTTATGACGTGGTCGAATCAGAGGGAGAGCAGGGTCAGGTGACGGGTGGGAAAGAGAATGGAAATGCGGATGGGAGTGGTCAGCGCCTGTCCATCTTACACACCCAAAGTCTTGAGGACCTTTCCTCCACGCTCGACCGTACAGGTATTGAAACTGTCCGTCCCCAGGATGATGGGGATCCGGACGCCGCATCGGACGATGGGCGCAAGGGAAAACGCAACGTGCGGATGGTGCGTATCTCGGATACTGTCGAGGTGTCGCCACCGCCAGTGCCTCGTCAACGGAAATTGACCAAATCACGTCCAGCATTGGCACGTGGGTCGCCGCCGGCGTTGGGACCTGCGTCTGCTCCGAGGACGGTCAAGGAGGTGAGACCACAGACGCAGGTACAAGCACGGACTCAAGAACGTCGAACGTCATTGTTACCGTGGAAATCGAAGGGATCTGTGGTCAGCGCTGGCTCTGGGGCAATTTCGAGCGAAAGAGCTTCGTCGACGCCAACCAAGGACTTTGTCCACCCTACCGCTCCTACGCTTGCTCTCCCCTCGTCCCCCATCGCAAATGGATCGGCCAACGTCGGATTAAAATTCAACCCCAACCATCCCGCCAAGAAAACATCTCCCAATCCACCTGCGTCTGGGCCAGCGGCAACCTCAAGTCTGGATCTCCAATCAATGCCATCAGCGACCCCTCGCAAATCACGTCGATATACCTTTTCGTTCTTCTCTTCATCCACCTTTCACCGTCCCAAACGCGAGATATCCAATACCGCACCTCCCACTGTCGACCTTAGTTTAGATCAGAACACCAAAGGTGAAAAGAGCAGTACCAAAGGCTTCGAGAGCGGTACCGACAGTACCTCGACCAGCATCCGTACGATCACAGAGGGAAGTCAGAGTACTCTTGTCCCCCCATCGCCAGTGCCAATGTTGCGACGGTTAAACGCACAGGAGATGGAAACCGCGGGTACACCGTTGCGGAGTGGATGGGATGGCAGAGGTGACTCGACGCCGAGTTTGATCACCAATGGGAGCACGTCAACATCCTCGAGTGCTCTCCGTACCCCTTCCTTCGTCCGTGGAAATGGGGGTGGAGACCCCTTTGTTCCCCGTCCCTCTGCTCTCAAGGAATCGTTTACAGACACTTCCGAGGATGATTTGGAAGTTGTACCTGAAAGAGGCAGGACGTCGAGGATGTGTATGCATCAGATGCACGAACAGAGTCCATTGGCGCGTGCTGGTACTCGTTTGGGAGACATTTCTGAGGAAGACGATCGGTATTTACGCCCAAGCGCAGGCACACACCCTGGATCGCGTCCGGGTACGGCAAACTCGACGCTGACCACCGCCACAGAGACGTCGGGGTCGTACGTATCGTTCAGCACCGTTCCTGCTTCGACTACTTCGTCCTCTTCGTCATCACGCTCAGAGTCGTCGTCGCCGGTTGCGGGCGACAAACGGGATCGAGTGTTGCCAGTATCGCAGCGTGAGGATGGAGATGTGGACATTCATGCATGTGCGTTGTGTGGGCATCGGTCAACGTCGCCTACGCGCTCGCTTTCGCCTTCTCCGACGCGGGAACCGGGTGCGGAGGAAATGCATCCCATGTTTACGGTTCCTCTGGTCACGATCTCCGCGTCGACTTTGGGGCCGTATCCTCGCTCAAACACGCCGTCGTCTGCGACCCAGGGTGGAAGAAGCATGGGAGTGGGGAGTGCTGGGTATGTGGTTGGAGGAAAGAGCGAACGGCATGTGTCAGTGCATGTGCCTGCCGCAGCCGCTGTCAGTGTCACTGTCCCACATGATCAGAATCAGAGTCGCATGCACGTCAATGCCAACGGGGGTCCTGTCACGATGTCCCCGTCGACGTCAACGAAGCAGAGGACACTGGAAATGGCAACGAATGACAAGTTGATAATAACGATGACGACAATGCGCACGCCGTCGCCAGCGCCAGTGCCAGCGCCACCCAAGGTCAGGAAGCGGCATCGGCCACAGACGGCACCTGCCGGTACGGGCGACGCTGCGCTCAAGTTTATCGAGGACGCCAAGGCGATGCGTGCGCGCGAGGGGAGTGCCGACGCCCATATCCATGTTGAGGGTGACCGCTCGACGAAACGCAAGGTTGTGAACAGGGAGTCCAGATTCAAGGCAGTACTCAAGGGACTACTGAGGTGGAATAGTTGAACAATTGTTTTCGTGAGTGGTGCTGTTTTCGTGGTGTTGTCTGGGTGTCGGGTTCGGGCTGATTATATAACGCAGATCTTGTCTCCACTGGAGACGCTTTTTTGATGTAATTTCAATCCTTGATCCACGCGTTTTACAGCGAGGGTTGACGCTGACACGAGGGGGTTGGCCAAACGTATCCATCCCTTTTACTTTCTTTTTTCGTGGTGATACCTTGACGATACCTTGACTTATTGTTACCTAGAGGATCGTGACTCGAAGCACTTTTTTGCATGCTCGCTCTTGGAATGCTTGTGCTCGACGATGTTGTTCGTCCCTCTCCCCGCTCTTTATTTTTCTTGGATACTGCCGTATAACGATGTAATATGTCCGTCGTCCTACAATACACAGAGCCAGCACACCGTATTCTACCTTCTCCATCGGGAACTCTTAGTACTATATTTCAAGTTCCAGCTGAAACAAGGGCTTCAAGGCCACATACTGTTCCGATCCTCGGTTTTTCATGTGTTTTTCATGTGTTTTCCCTTGCGACGCTTGGACTGTCTTTCTCGTACTGCGTCCTCCCGCCGTGACAACTGCGAGCACCGTTGGCAGCACGACGTACAACTTGAAGCGCCGGACATCTCTGATGGATGTTGACCCGGACAACTCTTTTTGAACAGCATTTGGAATCCCATGGAAGCTCGTTTCAAGCGCCTCAAGGGAGCTTGGTGACATCGAGAACTAGTACAGTCGCTGACCCCACCGTCGATGATCACTGCCCAGATGAACCCGCGCCGACTAATCTCATATTTTTTGGTGTCCGGCAGGTCCTCGTGGTGGTTCTCCTTTCTGTCCCAGACAAGGATAGCCGACGAGGATTTCTCCTGCGAGGCTATCCATATCGCAGCGTGGGTATTATGGTACGCGATATCAAGGCGCTATTTGTTTTCGTACATGGAGAGCGCGTATCGGAAAACTCCGGCTTCTTTGTTTTCGACGTGCCCCGCCCTCTCTGCTGCTTCGTCACCCGCGCCACGGGGAGTAAAAGCTTCATGATCTCCACCAAAGTCCGTCCTGAAGGGAGGACTGGCTCAAGCCCGTTATCATGATGACCCGAAAGCTCTCCGGATCACGGACCACGACGACGACATCGTCGGGTTTCAGCAGATCAGGACTGAGATACCGACGCAGTACTGTGGGGTAGAGGATCTGTATGGCCGGGACACGAGCATCGTGCATGTAGCGGACCACACGCGGCGGATCTGCATCTGTCGGGATCGGATGCGCCACAGGTGCCGCATCCAACGGAGGAGCAACAGGCCAAGTTTGATGAAGCGCTGGCAAGGCTCACCACGGGGTTGATTTCGTCTCCGGATGTTGAACTTCATTAATATTGTACGAGCACGACAGGAATAGATGGTATATATATACGATACGGGTTGATTGTATGTCGCAATCGTACTGCACTGCCTCTGCAGCGACAGAAACGGTACACTTCCCTCATCTGACGCATCCCTACAACAGACCACCATGTCCACAATCACAGACGACTTCAAGATCATCCTGCAGAAAGGCAAGCTACTCTTCTTTCCTTGTCCACGTCCAGCATAGTAAGTCTGCTCGCTGCAGGTATCCAAGGTGGCTTTGCCCCGCCTACACCGGATGCCCGCTACGTGATCACCCGCACCACCAAGAGCGACGTCTTCACAGTCTCCACCGAGCTCCGTGCCCATGGTACTCCCCGTCTTGGTCCCCCCAAGACGCAAGAGCTCAAGGTGGCAGATCACGCCGAGTCAATCGCGAGACTCCAACACCTCTTGCGTGACCTCCCGACGCAGTACCCCGGCGCAGAGGATCTGTACGGTCGGAACATCAGCATCATACACGTAACAGATCCCAGCGCCTTTGTGGATTTCCACCGGTCGGGAGCGGCTGCAGGGCACGAGATCGCACCTCCGACGGAGCAGCAGAAGGTCCAGTTTGATGAGGCGGTGACGATCATTGAGAAGTTGGGCGCGTAAAGGCTGACGTTTTCTTTCGTCATGTGCTTATGAGTGTGTCCGGAATACTTGCTTGATTGGTTTGATTTGCTGCGCACAGGAGACATGGAAAGCAAATGGAATCATGGACCTGTCCCTGCCACTACCGGTCCCATCTACGAGCTCCATGATTCTACTAGTTCACCAATGATTTATTGGAACTGGCGTATCCTCGTGAATGGGACGCTGGAACGGGTAGATTATAAGTTACGGGGGCTGATCAGAGTCTCTTACCCCGCTCGTGGACGCTACATGTGTGATGCCAGATTCCGGAAGACCTGCGATTGCGCAAATCTCGGTATTTTAGAACTCGCAAAGGGCTGTAGACATCTTTGATGAGGACGAGGGCCGAGACCTATCACTTGCCAGATCGGATCCCACGGTGTCACTAGTGTGTACACGCCTACTAAGTAGCTGTAGACGAACGAACCAGTCTACAGTACGTCACCTCTCTCCCATGAAACCTGTCCGCTAGCCAGGTACAGCGACCACGGGAGTATAAAGTACACGGTGTGTACTGCATCGATTCAACCGCCCAGCATGTCTCAGACCATCCCCGACGAGTTCCACTTTGTCCTCAGCAAAGGCAAGCACTCCGAGTCTCCCGACTCCTAGGTCACGCCTCTCTGACATCCACGACAGGCATTTCTCAACACCGCCAATGTATCACCGTGCGGCGCCACATCAAAAGCGACGTCTTCACCGTCTCCGCCGTCGAGCTCAAGGTGGCGGACCACATCGACTCTATCACCAGATTCTTGGCGCTCTTGGGTGATTTCCCGAGCCTGTTCCTAAATCCCCTGGGTGGTACACAAGATCTGTATGGCCGGGACGCGAGCATCATGCAGGTCACCAGCCGGGAAGAAATGATCGATGCCATTCGGGACCAGTGGGAGATTCCGCCTCCGTCAGAGGAACAAAAGGCCCAGTTTGATGAGGTGGTGTCGATTATCGACAAGTGGCGCATGCATGGGTGTGCGTAATGCCATTGTTGGGTCGCATGAAATGCTGCCTTGTCTTTCCAAAAGGATGCTGCATGCAACTGGTTCCCCGGAGGCCCAGAGAGCGGAGGATACTTGGTATACAATTGCCAGAGTATTATGGTAGATATAGTGTATGTTCATGGTGAAATTGGATGCATCAGTATAAATTAATCCGTGGGCCCCATACCATCAACACATCCGACCGTTACGAGACCTCAGCTGCAGTTTCTCCTGTCCGGGTATTCACCTCTTCCTCCTTATCCGAATCCTTGATCCGACTCAAAAACAACGACAGCAAACATCCGACCCCCAACCAAGGTATCAATGACACGAAACCCCACCTCACACCATCCCGAAACGCATCCCTCACTACGGTCTGCACCGCACTCGGCAACCCATCCAGACTCGTTAGAGATGTGAGCCCGCCGCTGTCGAGCAAGGACACGAGGGAGGCGAGGTCCGACGGGGAAAGCGTCTCGACGAGGTGTGGAATTTGCGAGCTGATATACGTGTTCACTTTAGCGCTGAGAATAGTGAAGCATTGTGCGAGGCCGACGGTGCCTCCGAACGCTCGGAACTGGGAAAAAATGAGTGGATAGAGAATAGTAACGGGTGGATAGACGGACAAATAACAGCATAGCATTCGTAATGGCCACATGGTTCGGCTTCGTGAATCGTGCGTGAATCGCCAGGGGACCGGCAGTCAGACCTACACCAACGCCAACCATCGCCATGAAGCTGGGGGCAGCGAGGTCAGGACACGAGAACAAGAAAGGGAAGTGTGGCTTACCCGTTCACTTGGCCTTGTATGTTATGCTCCATGGCCAGTTGGATCAGCCCCACACCGACGGTCATGATGACGCTGCCGAATACGATGGGATAAATGGGCTAAGCCAACAGACGTGAGTGCTCATACCTTTCACGACCAGACCTCCATCACACTGACCTGTCTGAACAACTTGATGATCCGAATCGAGAGTAAACTTCCTGCTCCCTGACCATCACAGGGGACCCATCAGCGACAAACACCTACATAATAGAGGCGGACACGCACGAGACCTGGCGCGAAATAAAGCAACTGGATCCCAGCCTGAGCAGGCGGAAGCCCAGTCACCACCGTCGCAAAGATTGCCACGAAATAAAACATGACAAACATGACGATGCCCGAGATGAACGAGCCATATTGCACCACGCACATGTCGTACGAAGTGAACAGTTCGATTGGGAGCATCGGGCGAGCGCGGAAGATGCCTGTGTACCTCATGTGGAGATGCTCGGATTTATCAGTGCCGCCGGACGAGGGCGTCTGCGGGCGGTGCTCGAGGAGTATCTCCCAGAGAAGGCAGAGAACGATCAGGAGCACACCAAGGATGAGGTTGACGATCACGCGTGCACTCTTCCAATTGTCGTCCGGTCCCCAATTGAGCGCGAGCAAGAGGAGAACACCACCGCTGACGAACAAAAAGGTACCAACCCAGTCGATCAGGGCGAGCTTAGAGATCCAAGTATCCACGGTGTCCACTGGCGTGCGGCGAGGGCGAGGGGTTATAGATTGAAGTTCCATGTCATCGTTGGGTACGCGTGATCCGTTGCGGAGAAAGACAAAGCAGAGAATCATCGCGAGCGCGGTGCAGGGCAAGCTGAGCAAACACCGATCAGCACGACGAGCACCACCGTTGGACAAAGTTGTCTTACTTGATGGCAAACACCCAACGAAAGTTAGCTGTGACCAAAAATCCGCCAATCACAGGCCCGACGCTGAAACCAACTGCATAGAGCAAGAATAGTGCGGATTGCTGGAAATTGTTTTGGTTGAGCGATGTCGTGTCGGACAACAGTGTTCGAATGATCTGTAGCGGACAAGGGGAGGTGGCGCATATCCAAGTGAGTGAACGATGAACGATACCCCAGAACAAACGTACAGTGAGGAGTCCTGCAGCGCCTATGCCGGCGATACCTCTCCCAGCAAGGATCATGGGCATGTTTACCGCGCCAGTGCCGAGTGCACTTCCGATAAGAAAGAACAGCAATGAGAGCTGGAGCCCGAAATGGCGTCCATAAATGTCGGCGATGGAGGCAAACAATGGGAGGAAGACGGTAGAGGCGAGAAGGTATGAGGTACCAATATAGCTGGCAAGAATGATCGGAGGGTTAGGCTTTGTTTTACAGTGTGAGCAACAAAGTTGACCTTTGGAGAGGGAGCGCGTTGAAGATGGACTTTGCGTGCGGACGAGGGTCAGACAACGAGGGTAGACAACGAGTACTGCAATACTGACTGCAATTCGAGACTGTGCGGTCGCGACGACTACAAGAAAAGACACGCAAGCGCGGCCTTGTCAGGTGTGATTGAGCTATCAGAACGACGAACATACCCGTATAATCGAGCGTTTCCAGTGTCACGGGAAAGAGTAACGCAGCCATCAGCTTCCAGTCGATCAACTTCCAGAAACCAAGTTTCGGCTTTGGACTCGAAGCAGAAGCTTCGGCAGGTCCATCTACGATAATATTAGCGCACGAAAGTAAGAAGACGGATAACGCGGATCGTGGGCTTCAGAGGTCCACCCAGACCATGTTCCTCACATACCTTGACTGCCTGGCTCATCCGGTGCCTGAGCATCCTTTGTTTTCCCAAAGGGAAGCCTCATCGTGATACTGCCAGTGGTGAGGTACGATTGTGTATTGGCGCTTGAACGGCAATGCAGACCCACTGGTACCCAAAATATAAGAGGTGAGGCATCCCATTACATCAAGCGCATGGCCAATCGAAGCCGCATCGTATTGGGCACTGCAGCTACCCACTCCTTCACCCAATGAAGTTGAATATGCTCTGCTTTCCTTTTTTCGCATGGACACGCATAGCCGCAGCATAGCCGCAAAGATTATGGGACTAACCATATCATACTAAGCAAGTGCGCATATGAGGCTAGTCACTGCAACGTGTCAACTTGAGTGCGGCAAAATCAGGAACACATTCCGACGGTTACCTCTTGGATGGGAATGTTGGGCAACGCGTCCATGCATAGCCCGACGTTGGTTGTTTTGAACGTGTAATGTGTCAAATCGTGACAGACTTGCTGTATAGAACCCTCGTAGCATAGCCGATATTCAAGTTGGTTTGAACCATGAGTGCCGCTTTGAATCCGCAGGCTGTCTCGTCGCAACGATGTGGCGGTTGTTTCCGTTGGAAATCTCGGGACCGGGACTTCCAGGCTGGCACTGGCAACCCGCCACTCGCGTAGTACGTGAGACACTGCAGCGTGGTCAGAAATGGAGGTGGTGGGTACGCCACTCATCATCAACATCACGCTGATCACACAAATTTGGATCCGATTCCATCCCGACAAGTTGGTGACCTTCTCCTGCTCCCCGGCCGAGCGGGCCCCATCTGGCCGGTAAGTACCCGACTGAGATGTATGTATGCAGTGTCGTGACTCGTCACCACAAGAAACCAGACTGACCTGATCCAGGTCAAAGGAAAACTTGGACTCGGTTATGCCCAAGTTCATCGCGAATCCACATAGGATACTGTTGGTCCCCGTGTCACCATTTTACCATTGTCAGTACTTATCGTTCACCCTTTTTCTGTAGGTGTCGCTTCACACGCTTATACAGAAAAAAATAAGGGTTAACCGGCATCCGGGTTCATCCAGACGCCGTGAACACTGAGTTGGAAGGCGAGATGAGCACAAGGCTAGTAGTACTCCAGCAGTTTAGGGCTGCGGACTCTAAAGCACCCACCGCGCGTACACTCCTCAACTTGAATTGGACCATGTTTTCACTCACCGAAGGCACCCTATTCTTCCTCGATCTCGCGCTCAGTACCAGGACTCGCGACCAAAAACCCCCACTGAATAGCATAATCCAAAAGTGGGTCGATGGAGTGGCCGCTGCGACCGATGGCTCGGCCAACAATCCTCATACTACGACTAGAGCAAGTTCAACGTTGTATGCCCCTTCTCTCTACTTGTCTGCCACTGTTGGCCAAGCGTCGCCATCTAGCGGCGGTTGTGAAGCCGCCAGTGGGTCTGGGGCTCAGAATGTGCTCTCGCTCTCCAAGGCCTCATTTTCTGCATGCTACGAGCATGATGCTATGGAAATTGCACTGGACCATTATGACGAGGCTTCGATGGACACATCCGAAATGGACATGGTAAGTTTTTCTCGACACAGAGTACGTTTGCTGATATGCTACCCGATTCGTATCGCAGCCGTCCTCTGCCATGGATAGTGATAATGATCGCTCTAGTCTAGACTTGGACATGCCAGTTCCTCAGTGGCATCGAAAAGCTCCAAGAGCTGTAAAGCGCAAGATGGACGATGCTAACATCGAGTCAGACGGAAACAGAGACGAGGGTATTCACCTTGAGGAACCTATCTCAGGAAATACCCGCCAAGTCGAGGAAATGGTAAGCTTATCTCGGGGGAAAATATAGGATCTACCTCTCACTTTTGCGTGCCATACTAGCCATCCGTCGGTGTCAAGATTGAGCGTTCTGCGTTGCCACCCAAAAAAAAGGTCAAGCGTGAAGATGCTTCAGCTCCCTTGCTCTTCGCCTTTCCAGACCCTGCTCTAGATTATACCTCTTCCGCTTGCACGGCGCTACCGCAATCTCTACAACGACGAAGGGTCGACAACCAAGGCTACCTTTGCAAGGCCATAAAGAGATCTTCTGAATACACGACCAAGGATCTACCTATTCCTTGCGATCAACGCTGGTCCCATGGTTTCATCTCCACCGCAATACTCTGGTACAGCGTGCAAAAAAATGTCTGGAATGTCCCTACAGAGGAATTCGCTTCCGCATTACAATGCATCTTCAATGTTGTTTACCCCGACGCCAGATATATAGTCACCACTGCAGGTCCCGTTTTTGCACTTGTAAGCCATTTTATTTTTGGTTTACCGGTACCAGGTACTGATAAACAAATAAAAAATAGGCGCTGCAGCGTATCAATGAATGGCGGTGTAGCTTTGGCTCGTCCGCGTTGGCGATAATGCTGCACTTTTTCTCCTCGCTCGACGACGACGACCGCGTCCGCTCTGCTGCCGAGTTCCTCGCGACAGATTTTCGATTCCTGCGCGAGGACCCAGACTCGTCCGAGCCTACGGAGATGTTTCGTTCTCCATTCCTTCTCATCCTTATAGCGATCACGCACCTCGGTGATACCGCCGCATTCGTGGACGTGCCTGGGTGGGACACACGGGCCATGGCTGCCGGCAAGGGTGGGGAGGGCGTCATCGCTATTGCTTCTGCGGCGGTGCATCGTTTTATTTTTCCTGCCTCCTTCATATACTTATGTGAATCGATAGTTGGAACATGCCATGACGCACTTTTGCGAAGGTACCCTCGACGTCGATCTGCTCACTGAAACCACCCGTTGTCCAGACGCACCGCCTGCCCTGCGGTTCTCGTCTGCCAATTGGAGCAATCCCACGGCGGCATACCGGGAAGCGGTTCGGAAACGCGGTTCGGAGTTCGTTTGCGCGTTGTTTGCTGCTGCACAGGCAAAGCGACGTAGGATCGCTCGTGATGATGACAGTGAGGCAGATGCAGGGGTGAGCGTGTCAGGTGTGCCTGATCCGCGTTCGCTTCTTTGAGATCAGTCTCGGCTGGGGTGTGCAGATGATCGAGTGATTTGGTTCGTAGGTTTATATTGGATGTTTACTTGACTGTTATGCGTGGAGGTTTTTCGTGTCGCGTTGGCTGTTTTGATGCTGTACTTATCCTCATTCATCAATTATTCCCTTTGTCGGGCAGTCACGGGTCCCTCACTCGATCGACCCCGAGAGCTCTCAGAATATTTAGAAAAGACCACTCAACATAACTCTTATACAACACTGGATATCATACCCGTACAACGTTCGATTCGGCCCTAACCCAATGTCAATCTATGACCACGCACCACCTGTTACATCTCAGTCCTCATTCTCGTCATGGTCCACACGCGCATGTACATGGTTGTCCGCACCCCCGATCAGCACCCCCTGCACCCAAACTCTTCTGATGTTCCGATTATCCCCTGTAAATAAAAAGCGCTCCAACCATGTCCTCAAATTCTTGGGCGTCCGTTCCTTTTCCTTGTCGTCTACTCCTGCGCCCCACACAGCTGGGTTACCGCACGCGTCGTCGAGGCTGACGTGCAACGCATCGAATGCCTTACCAACCTCAAACGACCCGATGTAATCTTGGAGACAGCAGACGTCCGCGCCGCCCAGTGTCGCGAGATACAAGAGGGTCTCGGTTTGGAGCTTCTGGTTGGCAAAAGGAGGGTGGTCGTGACAGGGTTTAGACTGGTGGTGGTGTCCCTCGTGGTGATTGGGATGGCGCGGAGACTCTGCCTCGGAGTCCGAGTCGGAGTCCGAGTCTATGTCAGATGTGTCCTCTTTGCCGTGTCTGCCGTGTTCACCACGCTTGTGGTGTTTACCATGCTTGCAGCACCTGCGCGCGTGCTTCTGCTGACGACGCTCTTTATCCAGTTGTGCCTGGACGGCAACCATCTTTGACGTCGTACTCGCCATTTGAATTGTGTACAAGATCGATGGATTATACCCACCACCTACGTCCGTACCGAGGCCCACCTGCGAAACGAAAAAAAGCGTAGTGCGAGACGACAATGAACGATCAACACTCCAAACGAAAAGGATGACCCTACCTTGACGCCATGATCTAATAACAGCCCGACCTTGGCCATCCCGCTACTCAAATAAAAGTTGCTCGTCGGACAGTGCGCCACTCCCGCTCCGCACTTTGCGATTAACTTCATCTCATCTTTCGTCAACCACACCCCGTGACCAAGGATCGTGTTGTTACGCAGGAGACCGAATCGCTCGTAGACGGCTGCATAGGACTCGGCATCAAAGCGTCTCATTGCTTCTTCAACTTCCTTTCGGTTTTCGGAGATGTGAGTTTGAATGGAGACGTGGGGTAATTGCTCTGCGAGCTTGCCGAGCTCGGTAAGGAGTTTATTACTGCAGGACAGGGCGAAACGCGGGGTGATGACGGGATGCACGAGCGGTTCGTTGGCGGGTGAGAGGGGCAGGCTTAGTATGTGCTTAATGAGCTTCTTTGTATCCTCGAGGGAATCTTCAGGTGTTCTTTCAATGTAGTAGCCAGGACAGTTCCAGTCCATGTTACATTTCTGTTGGAGGTCAGCATTGATTGGAACCAGGTCGATGACGGGGAGGGACGCACACCAACGAACGCGCGCTGACCTGGGATAACCTTTTTCAGTATATTGTACTGCATGCACGAAGCGTTCAATGCTACCTTTTTTGTGGATGATGTCCGCGAGGAGAATGGTTGTATCGAGGTGCAGGCTACTATAGTAGCAGCTCGTTGTTGTCTATTTCATCTATGAGCACCGATAGGGACACCGAGGTACACAAACACGCACCCCGGATGCGATGGAACGATTGATGACGTCGTTGTATGCGCGCTTGGCGTACTTGTGGTCTCCAAACTTGGCTTCTGTCGGAAAAACATACTCGAAGAGCCAATCGAGGAGTTCGTAGTCGCCACCACTGATGATGGACAATGCGTTAGCGCATCTTCAAGACACGTTTGAATGTGTGTACGTACATGCCCAGGTTAGGGAATTGGCATGCGTGCTAACATGGACTCAGTCTTTGGAGCCGCAACGAGTGGAGATACGTACGACGTGCGTGTCGACCAAGCCAGGCATGATGAATTCACCAGGATTTTTGCTGAAATCGATGAGATTGTATTCGCCATCATTCAATCCACGCATGGAGATGGTATTGTAGAGGGCCGATGCTTCGATGTCGTCCTCGACCCAGATAATATTACCGTCATATCCGACGGCGATCAAGCACCGAGGCAGTGCATCATAGTGTCTCAATGTTTTGGGATTGACGACGGGACCGTAGTAGATGTTGATCATGATACTAAGCAAAGCAGATGAGAGTGGGTGAGAGCGCGAAGCTGGAGGGCCGTTTATAACTCGAGGACGGCAGGGTCTTGTTCGCTTCAGCCTCGCCTCATGACTGTCGAGAATCTCGGTGCTATACCATAACAGCTGGTGACAGTGATGGAATATATAAGTACGGCACCAGGACGAAGTCCATATAGCACAGGCCGGGGTGGTGTAACTGCCGAAGATTATCCAAATCGCTAGTGCGATGTTTTACGTCCATTCAGCTGTATTTGGAGCTGACATAGGTTGGCTACACTCACCTTGGCTAGTTAGGTGCGTAATAGACGTAGTCGTGGCACCCGAAAATAGAATTCATCCAGTGATGCACAATACCCACGGTCGCACCTTTTCCTTTGACTTGAACATGGCAGTCCGATTATCGCTGTATGTCCACTGAGACGGACCACGACGTTCCAATGGTTCGACTTGTACATGTCTCTTCTGAACGAGTCCATCTGGATCCGTCTTGGTGTGTATCCTCAGTTGTTTTAGTGGGTGGTGCTGACACCCCACATGGGTTCTAGGATGTGAGTTGTGGGCACGTTCAGCCTGTAAGTCGACGCGGTCGTCGTCGAATCTGCCATGATGCATACTCTCGGAGTTATAACTACGAATGACGAGGCTTTGTGTTCTTACCCGGCCTTCGTTTTAATGCTCCGAAATATGGACAGTCTCTTGATACCAAACAACGCTGATCTGTAGTTCCACGGATTGGAGTTCACTATAGAGTCGATATTTTCCTGTACACATCGCTATCTGAATGGTACGCAAGTGGTCGTCTGAGCGTCGGTGCTGTCGCGCCATCTAGCACAGCCACCTTGAATGCAGCGCCTCTTCGGTTCTGCGACTCTTTGCTGGTCGCCGTCATGACTCTCCCCGCCAACGACGCTTTTTCGCTCGGCCTCGCTCACGATCAGCCACGACGCTCTCGAACACCTTCCATACCCCGCCGCTCCTCCTCTCCAAAAATTTTATTCTCCTCCCCGTCCCCGGGTCGTGGCACGCCAAAGGGAGCCCGCAGGCGTAAACATGCCTCTGACCACAATACTCAGCACAGCATCCGCCTCAGCTCTGGCGAGTCCACCATCCAAGAGGAAGCCGACATCAGCCCCGGCACATCCACGTCGCTCTCACCCAAACGCAAGTCCAGGCATGCTCGCACTACCTCAACGCCCAACAGCATTGTATCACCACCCAACGGTGTTTACAAGCCGAATGGAACTGTAATCGACTGGGAGGTCCCGCGAAAGGCTTTGCATTCGTCGATTGGTACGTACCCGTGTGCGTGTAGCTACTCCTAGCGGGCTAAAGAGGGGTCTCGGTCAGGATTTTTTACCATATACCTCTACGCGTCCAATGGAGACCCCCAGCGCGTCATTATCGCGCTCAGCTCTGCGCTTGCTGTCTTGATACCTATAGACATCCTCCGATTGCGTTACCCTTCGTTGGAGCATGCTTTCGAGAGATGCGTCGGCATCTTTATGCGTGACAGCGAAAAGGTGCGTGTGTACATCCATGTCGCCCCCGAACGCTCGCGACCAATACTCCATACAGAAAACATCGAATGGCGTCGTGTGGTATATACTCGGGGTCAACGCCGTCCTCGTGGCGCTCCCCCTAGATATCGCTGTCGTCTCTGTGCTCATGTATGTTGCCTCTGTACACGTCACTTCGCCGTTGATCATTCTTTACTTCACAGCCTTTCTTGGGCCGATACAGCCGCGTCCACCTTTGGCCGACTCTATGGTAGCCGTACACCCCCCCTCCCGAAGCGCCTCTTCGGCTTCCTCCCACTTGCACCACGCAAGAGCTTAGCAGGGTTCATCGCGGCCTCGCTCACTGGTGCGGCCATTGCCATGGGTTTCTGGACATTCCTTGCGCCAGCCAGACAGAACGGGTTGACGTGGACATGGCAAGATGGTGTCTCACATAATTTCATGCGAGATGCGCACAACGTCTCCGCATCCCCGCCAATGTTTGCGGGGTGGGTGGGTTTACTCACGATCGGCGTTGTCACTGGACTCGTGACTGGCATCGCAGAGGCTCTTGGTACGTGTCCTGTGGTCCGTGTATGCGTGTCACCTGACGGGAAGGGCCACGTGAAAATAGATCTGGGTGGGGTGGACGACAATTTGAGTTTACCGGTCATCGCCGGAGGATGTTTGTGGGGCGTGTTCAAGATACTCGGATGGCTCGGCGGGGTGCTGGCATAGCCTCTTTGTCACCTGGGGCTTGGCCATTGTGAGCTGCGCCATTTCCCCCTCGCCGTACCAATGCGCCCGAGATATACGACATGACGGCGCGATGGATTATTCTGAACGAATAAACCTATCGATGGTTCCATGTGCCGTCCGGCCCGTCTCAGTGCCTTGTCTTGGATATGATATAATCTGGATAATTTTCTGCGTCCTGCTTCCATCTCTCCTGTCCTCCTGCGTCACACTCGCATTTCCTATGCTCGTTTCACACACCCCCTTCTTCTCGCACGATGGATTACACACCTGCACGTATATCAACGTGGGATACATTAGGTGTCCTGGCACGTTCATACTAACGCTCACGTTTTTTCTTTTCTTCCGACAGCTGGCTAGTTAGAGGTACATTACCGACGCGACTTCTTTACCGAATATCACGAATATGCGTTGTTTGGATCTGTCCCTTTTCTGCGGCGGAGTCTCAAATCATTACAAGTGCGCACAAGCTCCGCGAGAAAGAAGCGATAGCAAAGTACGCAGAACTTGAATTCCGGCCACGATGAGTTCTACCTAACATGATCGTCAGGCACCCAGTGGAAAGTCAGAATGTCCTCTATACTCAAACACTTGATCATGAAGTCTACAAGTTGACTACTGTTACTGCGGTGGTCCGCCCGTGAGTGTCTGGTCAGAGCAATGTTAACTACCAGCTGACAAAACTGCCAACTAGGGTCCTTTATACCTGGAGATCCACCTTATCGATGGGGTGATGCTTGCTGACCATGTCCCATGTTCTGATGACGTGTGACGTGTGACCTCGTCCTGACGTGGCATCCGCATTTCGCGGGTGGTATGACTGTCTCGAACCTTAATCTACCTGTCGGGATGATACGTTCCTCCTTCTGCAAGTATTGCCAGTGACAGACTACGAAGCGCAAGCCCTACAGAATCACTGTGCCCAGCGCAGGGAGAAAGTGTAAGTCATACCTCTCGGGACTTGGTATCAACCATTTTTTTTTTTTCGCTGATTGCCTGCCTGGCCCTGCCAGTCACCTTCTGACTTTTTTGCCCATATCAAATATGACCGGGTGTCATGCACCGTGCATCATATGCTACGTTGGAAAGAAACAACAGTTTTCGATCAGGTGAGCGAGCGAGGGACAGTGTTTTGGTCCTTGTATCGATCAATAATAGGGACAAAGGCACGACCCCAAACGTTTCATGTCCACTGTTGTGAAATGTATGGATGCATGTTTTACTCGGAATATCTTTATAAACATAGCTTTTTTCTCGATCTGAAACGCCATCATCTTCGCGCCCTCATTCCTTGTTTCTTCGTGTTGAGCGTGGTCCGAGTTCTGGTACTCATTTTTCATTCAGGTCAACAACTGTCGCATTGGCCGCAACAACCTATCTTATGATGCCGTCCTCTGACACCCCCAATGTACCACCTGCCGTCATCATTCAAGAAGAAACATGGCTGCAAGGTACCCTTCTCAGCAATTTCTTCTTTGGTATCCAGGTCACGCTCTGCGCATTTTCGTTCCTCGCCGTCCTCGACAAACGAGCCTCGAATCACTGTCGCATGCGGATTGTCCTCTTGGCATACATTGCCGTGTCGTTCGCCGTTACGACGGCAGGCCAGGGGCTTCTCCTCGAATACATCCAGATGGGCTTCATCACGCATCGGAATTATCCCGGTGGCCCGAGTGCATTTTTCAGTGATGAATACTCGGTCCCAGTCAATATTGCCTGTACGATCTTGTACGTATGCGCTAATTGGATGAACGAGTCCCTGTTGGTGAGGCCTGCTGAACGTATCCGTCTGAGATGACTCATACCCGCGTCCAAGGTATGGCGGTGTTTTGTGGTGTGCCGTTCCGGCGACCGACCGTGGCCACTCGGAGTGTTTATTCCGCTGTCCTTGTTGCTCGCTGTACTTGGTATGTTCGACCCTGGCCGACTGGTATCACGCTGACCGCCATCCTCCATCTCGATTTGCAGGCAGCGGCAGTCTATTCGTCATTTCTACTTTCCACTCAACACCACCCGTCAGCTACACCCTCGCATACGGAATCTCTTCGCTCATTCTCAACCTCACCGCGACTGGGTTCATCGCGGGGCGGTTACTCGCTTACCGACGTCGTGTCGTCAGCAGTCTTGGGCGTGCGCAAGGCCAGCACTATGTAAGCATCGCCGCGGTGGTAGTCGAGTCTGCGGCGGTGTACACGACCTTCCTCATTGTCGTCATTGTGGCATATGCGACCGGGAGTCCGGCGACAAATATGGTTCAACAAGTTATTCAGCAGGTCCAGGTGAGTGGGTGTCCTGGCACACACTGTGTCGTTGTCGTGTCGATTCAGGACTGAATCGTCGCCCTTTTAATTGCTGTTGTTGGCGGTGGGTGACAGACGATCACATCGCTCCTCATCATTCTGCGGGTCGCACGTGGGGAAGGATGGTGTTCATCTCCCGAGACGGAGGCGGTGTCGGCGGTGGAATCCTCGTGGAATACGCAGGCCGAACCGCATCGGGACCACAGCATGATTCAGCTAAATGTCGTGCCGACGCAACGGGAAGAAGATGTCAGTATGTCGCAAAAGAGGACGAGTGTCGTATGAAGGGTGAGACGCGAGTCGAAAATAGAGAACATGCAGGGATGAATCGTGAATGAAACATGGACGCATATCGGACAGGTTATCGGTTACCTACGCGACGCGTGATGCAAGCCAAGTCTGTATCATACGTATTGTACAATCGAGGACGCTTGCGCAAGTCGAGTAGTCCACTTGGAAGCCCGACGTACTCTACACTGATGAAACCCATCGTTTCGTCGCGGCGCAGTTTGTGGTATGTAACACATATGTACGTATATCTCCTCATGCATGAATTCGAGCCTACACGTGCGCGCATGGGTATCTCGGCGCCCGGTGCATCGTCTTGTCCTGTTACCTAGTCCCATGTCATGGGCTGTGAACGGACCACGATCGTAATCCTAGATACAGCTGCTTCTATACCGCCTCGTCTTGGGGGAAGATTGCGGGCACAGCGCTCACGTTCACTGGCGTCTGCGTCTCGTCCTCCTTGCTCCGTATCGACGATGCGTGCATAACACTGGCAGTCTGAGTGGCCTGTGTGTCCGCCGTCCTCTCCAGATGTGCCACCGGATGCTCCACCTGCTCCACTTGCGCCTCTGTGTCACCCCTCCAGTCCCCGGTCGAGACACCAGCATCATACTTCCACCCTTTTCCTTGTGCAATTCGGTAAATGATCAACAACGACGCGATGGCCTGTCGGAACACGTCGGCCACACGGTGTCTCTCAGTCCGCAACCGCGTCATGCATATACCATGAGCGGCTCACCTGGACTTGCGCGACCCCCTGTTGGAGGGTATTCGATGCTGACGTGCCGACGGTGAAAGAGATGATGAAGATGATGAGAAAACTGGTGTAGAGTGACGCCGATTCGATCAGTATGGTCGCCGCGCTGGCATAGTGTGATCCGTGCCTCGATCCAAAGAGCCTTACCATCCGCCGTCGATATACCAAGAGTCGACCCACGATGATGGCAGTCACGGTGATGTTTAACATGAGAGACACGCTCGTGTATGCGATCGCGTAGTCGATCGGGTCCTGTTTCCGCAGAATGTCATAGACGAGTAGGACTCCGGTGGCTGTTGTCTCCACCAGATGTGAGATGGTAGGCATAAATAAGCTTTGCTTGAGCAGGATGGTAGCTTGGACACACCATACTCGGAAGCCAGCAACACGGATGGGACGATGACCCAGATCCACATGGGTCGCTCTTCCGTGGTACAAACGACTTTACACCGCCATACCTTGGACGCTCAAAGCTGATCACATCATCGACGCCCAAACCTTAGCACTCACCAGCAACGCCTCCATCATCCAGTTCGCAAAGATGAACAAGGACGTCGATGCAAGAAAGACTGGCGTCGAAGCGTGGGCATCGATAAAGTTGTTTGGTCCGCCAGGGAAATTTCTGTCCTCGATGAAGCTCATTTGTATAAACAGCAAGTAGGTCTCCTGTCCAGCCGTCATGATTACGCACAAGAGAAGGATATAAAGAAGGAGGATGATTCGTAGTCGCCGACGTATGCGTTGTTTGAGCACCGCGAGAAAAGACATGACGGAAAGTGTGATCTGTACCCCACAGAGAAGACTGCTGATGAACGCGCCTTGGAGCCATGCCACTTCGTCACGGATGATATCCGCTGGCTCGTCCGGCGCGTACGGAGAAGAGGGCATGGGCAGAGTGGGGAAGAGGAGTACGGGGAGTCTGAATGGAAACAGCGGTGTGATCATCCAAACATGTCGGTATTGCTCTCTTATCAATGCAGCGACCAACCAATGGCCAACCAATGGTGAAGCCATTATTGGGCTGCAGGAAAATACAGGGACACTGGTTGCTGGGAATGTTTGATTACTTGCGTCAGAGACACTTGACACTGGTGAAGATAAGGGAGTAGATCCTAACTGTGCGACCAAATGGAAGGAAGTTAATGCCCCGCATTGTCAAAAGTTCATTTTTATGAATTCCTCTCACCGGTGGCTCCATTTCACAGTTAACTCATTATCCAAACCCATCTCAGTGAGTGGACTGCCGCGTAGGCCCGCTCACGATGACGTTGACGTGTACGTGCCAAACCCTGAAATCTCAGGCTTGTCACTGAACCAGGACGACCCCTTTAAGCGGTACCATAAATAACGCTATAGTAATCCCCTGCGTGAGATTCATGTGTTGTTACTGTTGTGTACACTCTACTCCACGGACTATTCAAGGCGCGCCGCTGAGTGCGCGCTGTTATTACCATCCTGCAATGTCTGTCCGTTTACGCATGAGATGACGAAGGTGGAAAAAAAATGCATAGAAAACTTACTGTAATGTACTTGTGTTTCGAACAGACAAGTTGATAGTCACTAGTGGTGCGGTTGAGTACACACAGGACCCGTCGGTCCGGAAGGTCATCGGTAGTATTTAGGTGATTTGCAGTGGCATGCTGGAAGGCATCAAATCGCAAGTAGAGTTGAATTGAATGGCCAAATTGTACCGTGATGATGGGTGTCGATCCTTGCAGGCCTGGGAATCGCAGAATTCGAATTTTCAACAATGACAGCACAACATTACCTGCACGCAAGGGACGACAATAACCCTCTCCTTTGGTTGACAAGTGCGAGTACAATGCGTCACCCTTCTGGTCTTTGAACCAACTTATTCTCATCAGTATTTTCTCAGGCTGTCACCTCCCGTTGTGCGGTGACCGCAAGCGTTTTGTCGTACTGATTAAACACCACTACCGCCGTAGCTTTTACGTCAAGTAGTCATCGTCGTCGAGGGAGTTCTCATCATCCAAGGCGAATGACGACTTGCGCTTCGCCCGCCTGGGTACCAGGGACGACCGATTTTTCTCGGCATCTTGCAGCCGGCAATACCGTTCTCTAGGAGGCTCTGCCTCTTCGTCTTGCTGGCCACCCACTGCGCAACATTAGCCTCGTCAAAGTCTTCTCTCACACCGAGCTTGTTCGTTCTGGACAGAGTTCCAGTGCTTCCAGAGCGAGGACAATGGTCTCGTTGACTCCATTGTTTCGAGTGGAGAGACGACTTACAAATTTTATCAAAGAGCGGGGTTGAAGAGGGTGGCAAGTGCCTCACGCTGAGCTATGATTTTGTCAATGCAATCAATGGCCCCGTCTCCTTTCCGAAAATTTGTTACCGGGGAACTTGCCCTTGAAAACAACTGTCCAACTGGTAAGAACATCATTTTCACTGTAACCCTCGGAAACAAGAGATAAATTACCTTCTGGATCTGAATCCATGTGAACTCGATTTATGCGAGTAAATTTTCGGTCGATACGAGCAGCCTGGCCCAGCTGAGGACCTTAACGAGGTCATTGTCCTCGATTGAGAGGCATCGACACTTCGTCCAATCTTGGCTGATCGATCAACCTCTCAAAAGAACGCAATGCATCTCTCCATCCGGTCCAAAGAGTAAAGGGATATCTAGTCAGTACATATGGTGAGCAGGTACAGGATCGGGGATATTTGGGTATGGCAGCTCACTCTACCCCGCTTCCCCCTCGAGCACGTCATAGCATCTGACCCGGCCAGGGAAAAAAAAAACTCACCTGGAGGTCAACACGATCGAATATGGCAACTCAGCCTCTGAAAAGGGTCATTAACCACACCCGCGACCTACCCGGTCTTTCATGATTCTTTTGATCTTCCCGCGCCTTTCTGATTCCAGTCTACAACGGACACTTGTTTATGTAACGATCGAGCACATTACCCGGTGAGTACGAGAACATGAAGTTTGCGTACCTCACCACCAGACATACGACTGTCGGAGCTGAGGAGAGTACGGACGAGGTGATTCATCTCAGATCGGCGATGCAATTTGCGGGGTTGGAATTCCGCTACGCAGGACCATGAGCAGTTTCGTGGATTTACCGTTCGATCAAGCATTCTTCATATGCACATTGGCACCTAGCACTACATCCACATTTGCTATCTCGCTCGGGTGGGGTTTATTGGCAGTCAAATATCAATTCATAATCTCTGGGTGTTTGTTAACTCTTGGTGTTTGCATACAATCTCAACACACCACTGACTTCCCCGCCATTGTATTATACACTGCTAAACTGGGAGGTGTACCGCACAGTCGGTTTCCATAGGGATGTCCTATATCGATGGTCTCGGATCGGATGAACGTCGGATTCATCCAGTGATTTTAGAAAGGATAAAGTACAGATCATAGGAGTTTAAGTTCGCAAGACTGCCTGCAAGTTCGCTTCGAACTCTTTCCCCTGCTGACGAGCTGCGACTTCAGGTTTGAATGAACCGAGGTGTAACGGACTCGACGTGGAGTAGGCTTTCAATGGTGTCAAAATTCGACTGGCTAGCCAGGTAACCACTGAGGTCTGGTTCAAATGTTCTATCCGCGTTGTCGCCCCCCTCGGAGGCGTAGACTATGCGATGTGGCAGCATACTTCGCTGTCCAGGTGTGTTGTATGAAACCGTGTGACGTGTCAGTGGCCGCTGGCGATACGTGAAATGGCAAGTTTGAGGGTACCAATGGTGTCCGCAGCGAACTTCTTCATTACACCGAGTTCGTAACGGCGGAGGCGACAGAGCCTGAGTGTCAAGATCCTGGTCTCAACGGTTGGTTCGATCGACCTATATATGCCTTCGCTTGATACGCTTGATATTCCCTTGCCATTGCATTTGGCACGTGGTTTCTTGCTCGATGTATACAGTCTGTATCTCCTGCCATCGGTCGCAGCAGGATTTCAGGTCTCGACTGTATAGAGAAGTAGAGAAGGATGAAGCTGTTTGGTCACCGTGTGACTACGAATTGGCAAACAACTCCTCCCCGAGTTCCAGACTTCACCAAGGACATGATTGTGCCTGGCACCTTTTCTTGTTTTCAGCCACCCTTGCTCAATTTCAGCGTGAGGTGTTCAATGACCGCATTCTCGTTGAGCCATTTGGTCCCATAACCTCGTTTGCTTTTCTCTCCATCTACGGCGAGCGAATGGCTAACTTCGAGCAGTGACTTGGCAACCAATCGGTCGCAATATAGAATCACAAGCGTGGACACCGGCGACGACTCAAGTACTCATCACAGAGTCCGACTTGACGGCTTCATGAAACGCTTTTGGATAGGGCTCCGCTAAACCGCCGCGAAAGCGTTGCAAACATCGCAGCTTCTACGCGTCAAGCCCTGTCCGTCCGCTTATTTGTGGGCTCCTACGCACGCGATTTAATCTATGGTGAACGCCAAAGCGATTTGTGAGAGGCTATTGCTATTGAGAGTTGCCATGAAGGTTTCGCCTCTTCCGTATAACCCCCCTCCCCCTCCTTCCCACACCTTCTTCCGCACTTTCCCCTTATCCATCGTTCTCTCTCTTTTCCTGGTCTCGTATTCATTTAGGTGTCCTACTAACGAACAACCTAAAATATGGTTGACCATGGCATCCCCTTGGACAAGGCAGAGCTCCTGTCCGTCCTGCTGGAAGGGACCTTGTATGGTAAGACTTGTTCACAGTACATCATGGGCAAAGGGCACTGAACGTCGGGCAAGGTTTTTCTTTGTTAATGTTCGGGGGAACAACCTGGCTATTGTTTTCTCGACGGTCCATTCACCAAGTGAACCTTAAGATGTTCGCGGTGACATGCTCGTTGCTGGTGTTAAGCACAGTGGTACGCGTTTTTGTCGTCTTCCTAGATAGCGTCTAACGGGGACTCATTTCTTGGGACCACACAGCACCTTGTGATCCATATCATAAGGGTCGTAGATGGTTTAATACTGTACCGAGATAGCTACCAAGGAGGCCCAAAAGCCTTTTTTTCGGACGTATCGCAATGGACGTTCGTGTCAAAGAACCACGTGTATACTGCACAAACCTTACTAGGGGACGGCATTATCGTAAGCTTTGTTTTGTTGAGCTGAGCGTCGTCATCCGCTAAGTGTGTTACAGCTTTATCGCTGCTACATAATATGGCAATCTAAACTCATCATGATTTTGCCTGTATTACTTTGGCTTGCTGCTGGTGGTGCGTACGCTACATGTTTTGGGGTTAACGGAATCATTGACAGCATTTCGGAAGTGACTGGAATCACAGCTACATATACAGCCCAGCATGTGATGCAAAGTGAGGTCTTTGGTGGGAGGCTCTCGCTATGGATCACGTCGTTTTGGGCATCAGCGTTGGCAACCAACTTGTTGGCGACCTGTACGTGACCATTTTTCATATTTAATCTACAGTGGTACTAAAATCCCTCTACCAGTTCTACTGCTTTCCCGTATCTGGCATCTCGATGGCAAGTCCACGGGGTTGCGAAGCGGCCAAAGTTCTCAACTACGGTCGATCCTACGCATCCTCATCGATGCTGGCGTGATTTACTCCCTTACTCTTCTGGTGGCGTTGATTTGTTTCGTGATTCAATCCAACGGTCAATATGTGATTCTAGACATGGTGAACGACGTGTCAGTCGCTAACAAGAAATGTGCCACTGAGACGTCATCACTGACAGGTCACGCCCATCATTTCCATCACGTTTTACATGGTTATTATCCGTCTCGGGCTAGCCTTCCGGACCAGCCAGATGACAAGTATTCCGCTCGATATCATGTCTCCGGACAACAGCCTTAGCGCCGAACGAAGGAGCCGGATGCGCGTCTACATTACGACATTAACTGAGAGCAAGATCGAAGATGGTCAACTCTCGTCGGCGCGTCTGTCGCGTCATATCATTACTAACAAGTGTCCGAGTGGGATCAACTTGGAAGACACGGGAGAAGCAGTATGATTCGTGGAAGTTGTTGACGTCCATGCGCCGAAGACCTAGTAGGCACACGCCGGACGTGCACCTTACCAATGCGTTACCAACTCGTGGTTCGTCACCCTGCCCGATTTTTCCTCTAGACGCTATGGGTACAGCATGACACTGTCATAGGTAGTGTTTATCTACCGTCTCCCTATTGCTAAGCAAAGGTCACTTCGTTCACCACAGTGCTGACCAACGGTTGCTGCCTCGCAACGATAACCACCACAACCAGAATCTGATTCGTACTGGGTTGCAACAGAATTGTGGTTCCACGTGTGCGGTATAAGCAACACCAAAACCCTCACGACGACACAAGTCGGGAGAAGAATTCGGCCGTGAACGTGTCGTCTCGTTCTGGTTCTGATGTGTAGTAACAGCACGAAACTGGGCCCTGCGACACAACATCTTGCATGTAACAGGGGTACACTGTGTAACGTGAGTATGAAGGGACGCAAGCTGAAACAGTGGAGGCATACACTCGAACATGAGTCTCAAGATGATATATTCATTCATGTAAGCCTGTTTGTGTTGGGAAAGTCAAGGGATGATTAGGTTGGACTGGGCAAAAACGTATCGTCTTCCTTTTTCGTGATCATTCGAGCTACGAGTGCTTGGTGCTCAGTGCTCACTGTCTGAGACTCGGACTGCCTGACTACGCAGCTATGCATGCATGTACGAACTTGACGACGGGGTGCTACACGCACAATCAACGCTTCATTTTCATTTGGGCACTCGATCGCTATCTTGCATTCAGGTTTGACTACAGGACTTGTCCCACAGGTGTCGAATAGATGATGATGCCACACCTAGACATGTGTACTTGATGGTTCGTGTAGGGCAGCTCGCATATCACATCAACTTTGGCATACCTTCCTACTTCCCTGTGTCCCCCGCGAACATACCGACGTCATAAGGGCAGGTTGACTCGCCTTACATTGTATCTACAAAAGAATAAAGCACACAAAATCATGATACTGATACACGGTGGAGCATATTCAAACAGTCAGTACAACACGAGACATAATGAGATGGTAAAAAGAACAACGTTCATGAACTAATTTGCCGCGGTAGCAGCTGCAGCTGCAGCAGCCTCGGCGGCGGCTTTCTCAGCGGCAGCCTTCTCAGCAGCAGCCTTGTCCACGGCAGCGAATGGGTCGATTGCCTTAATTTCCTGGAAAGCCCATGTTGTAAGAAGCCGAGGATGACGAACGAGGGTATCAACACGCACTGGATCAAATGGGTCTTCTTCACCATCCTCGTCAAGTGGGTCCCATGGTGGAGAGTCGTTGTACCATCTGCAATGGTCGCATCGAAACGTGTCAGTCAGGGGCATACCCAGAGAAAACCACACTGACAAGTCGTCGCCTGCCGGCTCAGGACGAATGGCGTCACGGAAGAACCGCCTGTTCCGCTTGATAGGGCGTCTCAGAGAATAAAGAGGTGTGAACGGGAAATTGCCTGTTTGATCGCATGCTTTGCGGAGCATGCCGTTTGGTGCGTCGACCCACCAAGTGAAACCGCTGTTGCCGCCTGCATTTTCGACGCCAGCAGTCGTGATGGGTGTTTGGGAGATGAGTGCGAGGGAGACATTGTCGCCCGCTACATCGCCGAGTGTGATCAGCCATGCGCGCAGAATGACGAAGCAGAGACCATACACTTGTCTGAGAGGTACATGGAGTAAGCGGGGCAAACATGAATACTCGTGACGATCACTTTGTCGATGAGCTTGTCCACTTTGTACAGGGGTTCGAGTACCACATTGGGGGGGAAAAAGATCTGACGAGGACTGTGCATGATGAGGATGGCGCCCCGCTTGCCGCGCTGGAACAACCATTTGCCTTTGACGGATGCGTTGGCGATACCAGGGGCGTCACTGTTGTTGTACGTGCGTCATTAGGTCACGCCGTGATCGTAGGATATGCTACGCACACGTCCTTGTCGACTTCGCCGCGTTTAGCCCCACGGGAGGAGATGAGAAAATCGTCCTCGACGGGACCTACCGTTGGTGGGAAGTCGGACATCTTGATCCCAACGCCATGCTTGTCCAGCTCTTGTTGGAACGCGGCATCATAGACGTTCCCTTCGACAATCAGCTCTCCCGTCTCCTTATCGACCGTGCCATACGCGCCGACCTGCGGAGCAAGACTGGGTTCAGATATGGGAACGAAGGACATATCTACGATCAGACTGACTTGGACTCCGATGGGGGGATCCCAGTTGACCCACTTGGAAGATACTTGGCGGATGAGATCGATGTACTTGCGTTGCAAGTAGAACGGCATCGTTGTGGTAAGAGACGAACAGGCGCAGGAACATCATCCTTTAAGTAGGCCTCCAAGTCCTGTGTCGCCAAGTGGCCGGAATTGGAACTCGGCTGTGTACGTAGACAAAGGTCACAGCAAAACGAAACTCGTTCCAACAGCCATGCCAGTACAGAAACAGAGGCCACAGACATTACATAGAAGAAGCTGTCATGAAATTTAATCCCTCGATCTGACCTATTGACTGATCCAACTACTTCTAGAGCAGGTGCTTGATCACCGCAAGATAGGGAACAGCTGTGCCTCACGTACTTTACAGCAACCGTGCACGCAGACAGTGCGCGCCAATGTCCTGTGTGAACCAGGGCTCAATATGTCCACAGCCCAGGCTCAAGCGTGGCGTCGGAGAGGGACACCGAACGGTGCGCTTGGGCCAAGGAATAGAATATTCCGTCGTGTGCTAGGCTAGATTGTGCACTGCAAAGGTGGCCCTGGTCAGTGGGCGTAAAGCTGCGTACAGCACCGCGAACCGGTGGCGAGTCATTCAGGGCGTCACCTCCAACTGTGTGGTCTAGTAGGACACAGTGGATGAGCGCACCTCATAATGTACTCATCCTGTACCACGGATCCCACGGCGCTGCGCATTAACGGGTGTGATAACCAGTAACCTGGATTGTTACCACCGTCATAGTCCAGGATAAAGTGGAAAAGAACCACTCGCGGCCACTCGACCGAGTTGTCGCGCTAGGTGTTGCACCTCCCAGCATAACACATGTCCAATCATTCCATGTCCCAACGACCTTTTCGTGCCAAATCACAATCTGGTCATCGCAACCACAATCATCTGAGCGGGGGTATTTCGAGCACAATATCCACAATCACCTACGATATGCCGCCCACGCCCACATCGCGGACCCTGCAACACACCGGTCTCTCATTCCCTATCCCATAAGCTGTCATTAATGATGCGTCGACTTCTTTCCATCGACAAACATATTCCTCGTCGCGCTCGGTAACCGAATTTCTATCCCGTCCATGTCTTTCGTGACGTTTACTTGACACCCGAGGCGGCTCGTATCCGTCAGTCCAAACGCAAGGTCGAGCATGTCATTTTCGTCGTCAGAGGGCTCGGGTAGTTGGTCGTAGTGTTCAGGTGGGAGGATAATATGGCAGGTTGAGCAGGCAATGGAGCCTTCGCAGGCACCTAGTACATGGGAGAAGAAAAAGAATGCAGCAGTGTCGGGGAAAAAGAAAGTACCTTCAAGATCAATGTCCCATTCGTGTGCGAGGGATAGAATGTCGTCGCCTTCGTTGGCTTCGATTGTTTTGATGAGGTTGCCGCTGTGGTCTTTGAAATGAAGGGTAATGCTGCAAGCGCAAACAGTGAGACGCTTGAATACGCAACGCGAAATGTATGGAGACGAACCCGGTCCCGGGGGTAGGACGCGTTATGCTCCCGTGTCGTGGTGCTAAGGTAGGGTAGTCAGGAGAAGGACGCGAAAGAGGAAGGCATGTGCGCACCACCAGATGCGTGTAACCAGCGACGACGCTGTGATACTAGACTAGGTGTTTTCGATGACAGTGACCGCCACTGTGGTGGGTGAAAAGTACGTCTGGGTCGTATAATGTCGCCCCAACACGACCGACCCGGCAACAAAGTCCCGCTTATTCGCAGTCCAAGTGCAGACGTCGTTATACGTGCTGCAGACATGGGTTGTATTGGTCAACCCAGAGTTTCGGCCATTTTCGGCGTCAGAGAGTGTGGATCACGTGACACCTTTCTACTCACTCTTTGTTTCTTACCATAATGATGGAGGCGACCTGCAACTTTGTACGTCTCTCGAGTCTGAACGTCTCGGCTGTGGCTAATGGTGACCAGAAATCGGACTGGACGGCAAATAGTCTTTCCTTTATATTAATCCCTGGAATCTGTCTATCCTATGCTCCGCAGGTTTGTCTCCCCTCGAGCTTGCACCGCGTCGTCCAACATGGCCCATAGCTTCTGCGTATAATTCGGGCTGGGACATCCATTGGCTTTAGCCCTTGGTTCCTCCTCCTCGGCAGCACGTCGTCTGCAGCCGCTATGCTCAACATGTACGTTGCGTGGCATTTGTTGTGGTTGTGGCTAACCACGTCCAGGATCACGCTTCAATATCCCGTCATACGGTGCTGCACTCAAATTGTGCGTCGTATGTTTCATCGTCGCAACAACTATCCTATTCTGACCCAAGCCACCAGAGCTTTGGAAAGTGCATCGAGCAAACTGCCGGCGTGTTTCAGGTCGGGGTCCAATGGTTTCTATTCACCACGATGTACGTGACCGCCGTGTGTCGCCCACCAGTACCTGCATCTAATTTCCCTTTCTAGTCTGGTACTCTACATGCTCTACTACCCCCCCGATCTCAAGTACGTTCAACTTGGTATTGATACACACGACGCGCGACCGATCCATCACGTCCGCACCAAAATCCAGAGCTCCGAATGGCGTTTGTCGGTGATCGTCTCCTGGATCGTCTTTATTCACTTGTATGTCCTCTATCTCGTTTCGTCTGACCGCTAATGTCTCACTGCTCGACACAGGGCAATCATCACCCTCACGACCCTTGTCTTGCTCGTGGATTCCCCGCCTTCGCCGGACCCCACCATACCATACCCACCTCAAACTATGCTCTGGGCCACCTTCCTCGGTGTGACCTCGGGTTTGCTCGCAGCCGTGCAGTATGCCCCGCAAATTATGCGAACATATCACCTCAAGCTCGTCGGCGCACTGAGCATCCGAATGATGGTCATCCAGAGTCCCGGGGGGATCGTCATGGCCATCTCGATTGCCATGCGACCGGGAACTGATTGGACGAGTACGTCCCGCGTTGCGCACAGGTTCTAGACAAGTCTGATTGAATGTTATTTTCTAGGTTGGATGATGTATGCTGTGTCAGCGGTGATGCAAGCTTGTTTATTGATCATGTGCTTTGCGTGGAAGATCCGACAACGTCGCCTCGGGATCGACGACTTTGGGAGACCTCTCGGAGAAGCTACTGAAATGCCCACCGAAGGGGCAACGAGTACGCCGAGCGAGGAAGAAGGCGGAGTGACCATCGTGATCGAGGGCGAGGTGGATGATGAGGCAGCAAGGGAAGACACGCCGCTGTTGAAGCCGGAGAGTGTCGTTCATCGGGGTGGTGTGTTGGGATGGATACAGGGGCTGGGCAAGTAGAGCAAAGGGGTTGATACCCATGGTATCATTTCGCTTTGGGATCTGGGATGGTAGCGATCACAACACTATGATACGTAGCACATCTTGACCAATAGTCCGTTTACATGGTATATCTTAGATGCTATAGCTTTGGGCGCGTTACAATGGCTAGCTTTTCCAACCCGGCTCTCGTCTGCGCGTCCATCGCAACGCTCGTACGAGAATGCTTGTCAACAAAGACGTGCGTGTATCCTCCCACTGCCGCTGGTGCATCTTCGCTCCCCGACATCCCATCGCCACCCAAGGACTTGAACACCCCAACTTCGTACGTGACCGAGCTCTTTCCCAGCCGTGCCACTCTCAGACCAAGGTCAAGGACGTCGGGGAACGAGAGCGGGGAGAAAAACTGGGCGTCACAGGTCAGCGGCCAACAATGAAGCGGGTCTGAAAAGCCAACACGACGTACCTCGCAAAAAGACGACACCACGAGTCCAATCTGATTCCCGTCCGAGTCCGTCCCTGAATCGGTGCGGGTCGGACCAGCCGGAGAGAGTCCACAGCGTTGGATGAGATACGTGTTGACGATGGCGTCAAAGAGGTGGTAGTAGACCGCATTATTGACGTGTGCGTATTGGTCGTTGTCGCTCCTTTACGTTCATGTTCAGAGTGAGGTTAGATGAAGAGGTAGAGATGTAGACGGACGAAGGAGGCAAACCAGCGTGTACGGTAAGAGAGGAAGAAGGGATAGTCGGAACGTCGTCGGCGTTTCTTATCGTTGGGGTTGGGGCTCGAAGAGTTTGAAGACATGTTGGTGGAGGTTCTGCGGGCACGACGTTGCACAATGAATAGTACCGGCCCGACACGGCCCGTGGCTCGAGCTTCCGAAACTGATGTCATGGAGCGAGTTTGACGATCGACTCCTTTCTCTCGTCGCCTAGCTTTTCATTACTCCGTCCGATCTTTCAAGTACATAACAAAAGACATTCAACTAACGCATCCTATGCACAGTGATTGCACCAAGATATATCTATAACACCATCTGCTTACGGTGATCCCCGACCTATCACGTCCGCGAGCTGCGTCGTCGGAATAGCAGCTGCATATGCCCGACGCTGAAGACGCGTTTGTGTGTGTTGCTCATACGCATATCCGAATCCAATAAGTTGGTATTCGCTCCACGCCGTACCGAGGAAGGAGAGACCGATGGGTACACCGGGTGCGGGGTACACGGTGGTGGGGCCCGCACTTGCGATGGTGACGTTGTCCGGGTAGAAGCCGAGAGGAACTGTCATGTCGCAGATCAATGTGTGAATACAAAAATGGAGGTCTGCGATAGGAAACGTACCAGTGACGATCGGGTATCCGGCGATGGCTGAGCGTCAACCGTGTAATGAGATGATGATCTGATGAAGAAGGGAGACAACGTGACTAACCCGCTGGCACCGTGGTGAATCCCGGGGCGGGAAGGACGAGGGCATCTAGCGAATAGGCTGCTAGCGCAGCATCGATGCCGCGCGTTGCGCCGAGTTCCTTGTCGAACGCGAGCGATTGATAGTAGGACGAGTTGAAGCCAGTTGTGGCCTCGGAGGCGATCAGGCTGCGGCACAGGTCAGACGTGGCATTCAAAGTGCGCTGTAAACAAGTACTTACACTGCTTGGCTCGTGTAGCCAGTGGGCTCCTCCAAAGTCGGATTGGCATCATCAAACGTGATAACATCAGCCAAGGATGCGACCCCCGAAGGGTTGGCGATGAGGCTGTTAAACCATGCGTCAAGTTGAACCTACACGTATTTAGTCCTATCGAGACGATCATTTAATGGGTATCCACCAAACGAACCTTGAAGTCCGTTCCCAAAACCACCGTCTCGTTGTTTGAGTAGTAAATCTCGTATGCGGAAGGAAGATCTGCAGGGTCGACGATAGTTGCACCAAGCTCTTTGAGAGTCTCGAGAGCCTGCTCGAATACGACATTGACGTATGGGTCATTTCCACTCAGCGAATCGTTCAAGAACACAGAGCGAGGTACCCCGATGCGCTTCCCGACCAGCGATGAGTTGCTTAGAGCCATGGTGTAGTCAGGAACAGGAGTAGGTTGCGCAAGCGTGAAGTTGTCATTCGGATCGGGGCCTGCAATAATAGAAAGAACAATGGCCGCGTCGGACATGGAACGAGTAAGAGGGCCAACAGTGTCTTGATGTTCGGATATGGGTATAACTGAGAAAATGGTCAGATGAGCTACCTGAAGAACCAGAGACTAACCTCCTGCACGGGAGGTAAGGCCAACGGTCGGTTTAATGCCAACGACGTTGTTCTGGTTAGCAGGGCATGTGATACTTCCGTCGGTTTCCGTCCTGCAATCGCATGAGAATGTCGTTAGAAGGAGAACGCGCCGGTACGTACCCGAGAGCCGCAGCCGTCAAGCCAATCGAAGAGGCGACGGCCGAACCGGACGAAGAACCGCAAGGGTCAGCATTTGGATAATATGCATTCGTGCATTGTCCGCCGCGTCCCGACCATCCTGATGCCAGGTTTCCTCTGAAATGAGCCCACTCGGATAGATTTGCTTTTCCTGTATGTCCAGGCATGTTGAATAGAGAAAGCGTGTGGCGGCAAAGAAGGATTTACCGAGAATGATTGCACCGGCCTGACGCAGTCTTTTGACAACACCAGCATCCTCGGGGACGATTGACTTCAGGAGAGTATAACTTCCGGCAGTCGTATTCATGCCTGCGATCCATCCAAACGATGAGAGCTGAATCATGAAATTTCGGAGGGGACATACCCTCGAAAGCAACAGTTGCGGTGTTGTCTTTTACAAGGACTGGGATACCGTGGAGGGAACTCCGTGGGCCATAGAGAAGACGCTCGTAGTCCAACGCAGCGGCCTCGGCGAGCGCGGAGGGATTCGTCTCGATTACAGCACGGAGGGCAGGACCCTGAAGATTTACTTCCTCAATCCGAGCGAAATATGCCTGGGGTCCGCAATAACGCAGTCAGCCTCAAGTACCAAAACGACTGTCTATCGACAAAGTGCAAGTATACCTTGATCAGATCTACACTGTTAAACTGGCCTGAGGTCAATCCAGCTTGAAGCTCTGTCAACGACGCCTCATACAAATCCGGTAGAGGCGTAGTGATT
Source organism: Boletus reticulatus (assembly GCA_038093535.1). NCBI lineage: Eukaryota > Fungi > Basidiomycota > Agaricomycetes > Boletales > Boletaceae > Boletus > Boletus reticulatus. Next base: position 108,318 of record JBBPSJ010000032.1, read on the forward strand.
GCGGCCAATACGGAGAATGGATGAATCAAGAGGATACCAGTACATATCCAACTGACCAAATGCTTGAACGAGGCCATGTCGACTGAGCTGAGCGGGACGCCGTGGAAGCTGGTAACATCAGTCAGAATCCCTTCAAGTACTGAAATTTGGTGACGAGTTTTCCCAAGCTATCGGAATCCAAAACATGGCAGAGTCAGCAGGTACAGCTGCCAAGAAAATACGTAGCGCGCACAGATGTACTTTGGGCTCACGCCAAAGATTATAAGCGGTCCAAGAATACGTCGAGCCGAAGTTTCTCATGACGGAGTCGATAACATAGTACACGCATCTGGATAATTCTCACAGAAGATGATGCTGGCCAATAAGAGAACGTCTCCTCTTTTGAAGGGCACATGTGATCAAGAAAAAGGCACCTGTGAGAAAGACAGGCCTGACCTTTGATCAATTGAAGTTCGTTGGACGAGTCACGAGGGCAACTTACGGGACGCTGGTCGTCATCTGGCATCGGCCACCGTTGTAGTCAGTTGTAGTCTATGGAAAGCGAAGATACTCACTTCTATGTCAACAGTTGAGTTGAAAATCGGTGCACGGAAACCGACCGGCCGTTGAAACGTTGACCTGCGACGAGTCGTCAACGTTTCAACTTAGACCTCAATTGCCTATAATTATCATGACTGCAAACTCTCTGACAGCCTCGTCACCCTCTCGAGTATGGCGCTCAAATGGGCGAGACACCGCAGGACAGTCTTACGCAGATCCTTCATCACTATTTTGCTCGTATCAGTCTTCGTTCTCTCCTTCCATACCCTCATCCAGCTTGGTCCCGAGCGGACGCACTCACCGGAACGAGAGCGGGTCCGACCACCCCTCGTGAACCACACGTTCACCCCTGATGGTCTGCTGATCACAAACCCCCACGCTCCTCACCCTATTTTCCAGCTCATCCACAATGCAGAAACAGCGTGGGAGGCGAAGCATGCCCGGGCGAGCAAGACGTTACAAGAGGCCGTTGCAGAGTACCGACGGCGATACCGACGATCGCCACCTCGCGGTTTCGACAAATGGTGCGTGATCTCGACATGAGGCGTGCATGTATGCGCACCGTGATCGCATCATGTAGGTGGGACTATGTCGTGAAACATCGCGTCCAGCTCCCCGACGAGTACGACGAAATATTCGAGGACATTGAACCTTTCTGGGGAATCGATCCGCGCGACTTGGCACAGACGCAGAAAGAACTCGAGAAGCGCAACGACCTGGTGACCGCACAAAAGACGGACGAGAATCCTCAGTTCGAGATCATCCGTTCGAACCTACCCGCAGATAGACAAGAGCAACAAAACGTGGTCCACAATATTCTCGCGCTTGTCAACGAGGTAGTGCACGATTTACCCCCGTTACGGATGACGTTTGCTCCGTTCGATACTCCCGATATGCTCTCGAGCTGGGAGATCAAGACCATGGCGCTCGAAGCGGCTGCTAACAAGACGAGTATGTCAAACCTGTCATTTCTCTGGTCGCATTTGTGACACTATCGCAGCACTCAGACACGCAGACCTGCCTCCAGTCAAAGAATACGGCTGGATCCAAGGATGCTCCCCCGACTCGCCTGCTCGACTCCATCCCCCCATACTTCCACCGTCATCCATACTGCTACCGCCTTCGTCTACCAAGACGTTCATCGCCTCCCATCGAGATGCAATGAACCCCTGCATCCATCCCTCTCTGCTTGCCACGCATGGCCAATTTCTCAGGCACAATACAGGACCCTTCCCACAACGCGGGTTCGTACCGCGATTTTCCTTAAGTGCGACGGTGCTCCATCACGACATTCGTCCGCCCGTGCCGTACGGGTGGGCTTTTGACTCTGATCCAGATCCGGACGAAGTCGATGTAGAGGAGAGCGTGGGTGGGGCATATGAGGGAGATCTCCCATGGGAACACAAGGTGAACGAGAGACTAGGTTGGCGGGGGCGTACGACAGGGATAACTGCATCCCCGGGTTCGTGGTGGGCAAATGGACACCGGCAGCGACTCGTCACGCTCGCGAATTCGCTTGAAGGCAGCGTGAGCGTGCTGCGCGTGCGAGGGAGTGGGACTGAGTACGAGGGAAAGGCAGAGACGACCCCGGTGGGGGAACCCGAGGGTGTTCCACTCGCACAGATCAATCCGTCATGGATGGACGTGGCGTTTACAGACAGGCCAATCGCGTGCGATCCGGAGACGTGCGGTGAGATGGAACGGATGTGGTCATTTCGGGAAATGCAGTCGAGACATGAGGAGGGGCAGTACAAGTTTATACTCGACGTGCGTTTCCGGTTTTATGTGCGGTGTTGCTTATTGCTTGACGGGTATGTGTGTTGGTGATAGGTGGATGGTCATGGATGGTCGGGTCGGTTTAAGCGGCTCATCACGAGCAATGCGCTCATCTTCAAGTCCACTATTTACCCTGAATGGTGCGCATATATCCCAACTCTCGCCCGCTGGCTGTGCTGACGTGATTTTGCAAGGTACACTTCGCGCATCGCGCCGTGGGTACACTACGTACCTATCCAGGTATCCTACGCCGACTTGTACGATGCCGTGGCGTTTTTCCGTGAACACGATGCATTGGGCAGACGGGTTGCGCAGGCAGGGCGAGCGTGGAGTCGGCGGTATTTCAGACGGGCAGATATGACGGCCTACCTGTATCGGTGAGTATGGGCAAAGTGAAGAAGCGTTGGTACTGACACAGGGGTACCAGGTTGTTGTTGGAGTATGCGCGTGTAACAAACTTGGATCGGGACTCGATGGATTATGTAGAGTGATGTTTACATTTCCAAAGCGATCCAACGACTGTCCATCTTTGACACATGTTGATGATGGGCATGTCATGAAGAGTAGTGCAGTGTCAACCAGTAAATCCTGTCCGAATATTACACTGTAACCTCATCTTACAAGCGTTAACGCAGCAGACCCGGTGGTACAAACATCTAAACAACAGACCTTGGCTCGCGCTGCGGATGGAATACATGCATAGGCGAGAAAACCAACCGATATTTTACAAGTAACTCAACTGTCAAACGCCAAACTCACCCCAGGTTTCCCGTCCCCGCAATACATGAGTGCGACATCATCCCTGACTCTCCTCCCCATAGGCATTGCTCTTGTGCTTGGGGGTAAATGACCATGTCTCCGGCGCAGGCCCGAGAAACATCTCCGAAATCTTCACCCAATCCTGGCAATTGGGACTTGCAAAGAGCGTTTCTACGTTGTGCGTCAGTCAAACTCCCAAAGTCAGTTGTTTGACACTGCTGCAAAACGCACCAAGCTCGTCGCGGCCCCGAAAAGCGGGGGCACGCTCGTTGAGCTGCGCGGGAAGCCGCTCGAGTAGGCCGATGGGAATGTAGCGGTATTGAAACGAGAGGGCTTCGCACAGGTAGCGACGTGTCTTGTTGACGCCGACCGTGTCCGTTCCGAAATGAGTCAACCCAAATTCTGCGTACTATTACCGAGTTAGAATGAACGCAGGGTATGGCATGGCGTCGTGGAAGGAGAGGGGGGATGGGGAAGAACGCAACGAACGACGCACTTTGCGAACGAGCTCGAGCCGCTCCCGCGAGCTAATATCCCATTCCCGTCGCTCCTTGATTTCGGTGAATATCCACGGCTTGATGAGAGCACCACGTCCGATCATAATGCCATCTACACCGGTGGTATCGACTTTTTCCCAGTAGTCTTGGGAGGAGAAACAATCGCCGCCTCCGAAAATGGGGATAGGAAATACTGGAAGGACAGAGTGGGGAACATCAGTGATACGATGGAGAGTCGAGAACAGGGGGACACACGTCCTTGGTCTGCCTCGCACGCCCGGACGGCGTCCACGCACTCCTTGATGTAGCTCCAATCTGCGAGCTTCGTGTAGCGCTGCTGTCGCGTGCGTCCATGCAGCTGCGAACCCACGCCCTGTCAGCGGGACACTAAGAAAGAGGGAGATTCACGTACCGTAATGCAACCGGCTCCCCACTCGGAACTCAGCCGAGGCATGAGCTTATGTGCAGTGTTGCGTCCTTCTTTGACACCCGTACGGAGTTTCACCGTCACTGGTATCTCGCCGAGTGCCTTGTTCATACCAACGACGATCCTCCCTAGTTTCGAGGGCGTGTCAAGGACTTGGCACGCACATACGGTCAATCAGGAGTAAATGCACCTCCGGAGTGGGACTTACGAGCGGACCCGCTACCGGTTTTGAACACGAGGTCGATGGGACAGCCACAGTTAATGTCTACAAAGTCGACCCCGTTCGCAAGCTCTCTACCAAAGACCTCTGCCGTCGGTACCATCGTCGAGGGCTTGTTTCCAGCGAGTTGGACGCCAAAGATGGACTCGGAGGGGTGTCGACGAACGAGGGACCACTCCTCGCGAGAAGAGGTGAGGAAAGAAGTAGCGAGGCCCACTGGCACGCATGCAACCGAGTGAAAAACAAGGGCAAGGAAGAGAGTAGATACTTACTCTCTCCACAAGTAATGTCTGCACCAAGGGTAACACATAGTCGCCGGAATGGCTAGGAACAATTTAAGGGAGGGCTGGAAAACAAAAGGCTCTGACCCACCAAGTTCCCAACGGTTGTAAGAGGTGCAAGGTCTTTACAGAAATGAGAACGTCTCGAATCGCAATAATGATAACTCACACGTTTTCCCCGTCCAATGCAACCTTTTCTTTTCAGTGAAGCGCGTAGGCACGTCAGGGGTGTCGTTTTGATCTGACGTGTCGCCAGTTTGCTTCATTATAACCTCGTCGATCTGCTGAACCAATTGTTGTGCCTGTTCTTCTTGAACTGGTATATCTTCTCCTGGGCCGTCTGGTTGTTTTCCGGCCTCTATTTCTTTGAGGTACGCGTTTGTGATGGGTCTCGGGTACTGTTTCACATTTGACGGACATCGAGGAATAAGAGTAACTAGGAACGCACCTTGTTTTGGCGAAGCAATTTGAGAGTCTCTGCGCTCACCTGGTTGAGTTCTGTGTTGGTGGGTGCGATCCTGGACTTTTTTTCTTCATCCGTGATCAGCGTGACGGTACCGTCGTTGTCTACTCGTGCATGGGCACCAAGGAATCGACACTTGAGACCGAGACGACAGTTGCCTGTTTCATCGAAACTTGGACAGGTGGTGCTGAAATCGAGAGAAGATTCATCCGCGGGCTCGTCCTTCGCGTCCGTCACGATGAAAGGTGGGGTGCTGGTGATATTGCTTGCCGATGGGATCTTTATATCCCGCGGTTTGGCAGCAAGGTAGGCACGGATGTCGTGTGTGAAACGGCATCTAGACGCACTGATCGGCGCCATGCATGAGCTCGAGAAGGAGGGAGGACATACTCGGATCCGTGCTCGCATAGCGTTCCGTTTGCGACGCGCCAGCAGAGTTCTAGCTCGTCTCGTACTTTTCCGAACCGCCGCCCCTTGTTAGCACCTCTATGGGCTTTCTTTTGCTGCCGGGTGAGTTTCTTCCGGCCACCTGGATTTGCATCGGCGTCTGCGATGGGATCGACGGGGTGCGCGGTGTGGGACGTGGATCCTTCTGCAGCGTCATCATCGGCTGCTGGACGAGCAGCGTTGCTGAGCAGAAATCTGCGCACGGTTACGAGATCGACACGGACGAGGAGCGCGATACATACTCGGCCTTGACTGGGGCAGTCCCTGGAGGGAGGCTGGTCATCGTGTCGTAGTAGTGGCTGCGCAAAATCCCAGATGGACAAGTTCGCAACACTTGAACCAACGAAACTATACTCCAGTCCAACTCATCACCAACGCCCACCACCGTTCTCGACCGCGACCAGCCATGTAAAATCTACAGCGGGAGTCTCAACACAGGTCCTCACAGCGGCCAAACCGCCGCCGCCGCCGCCCATCGGCAGACTCCCAGTCGACTTGCATGTGCTGGCCTTGATGCACGTCCCGATTCCAGACATCGCGAGGTACGCCAAAGCAAGCAGGGCAACGAGCAGGGTCGCCAGGGACGAGCGTGTCTGGGAACGGCGCTGGCTCGACCTCGCTGCACAGCGACTCGGACTCAGCACCATCCTCGACGACCTCGAAGCCAGAGCCAAGGCCGAAAAGGACAAGCAAAACGGCGGCTCACGTGGACCAGCGACCCTCGCCGTCTCCTCCCTTGACGACGACTTTGGTGATTTTGCCTCCGCACCCGCACTCTTCGACCTGTCGAGCTCAGCGCGGCTGAGCATCGTAGACACGTACTACGAGCCTGGAAAGCCGACACCAACGTTCCGCGCAAAGTATATACGGGCACATACGCTACTATACCCGCTCTTGCCCGCTCCGAATGCACCGCTCCATGCTATCTTTGCATCCCTTACTTCTTACTTGTCGTCGGATTCACCTGCTGCGAATCTCCTTACACAAGCCCGCGTGCTGCATCTCCTTGCACGGTTTCTATCCCCTGCCATCAAACCTGTATCCACGTGGGATGTCCGCCTTGCGTCTCTCAAGGCTTCCCTGGACAGATTCGATACTACCCTGCTAACAGCGTTCGATGCCGCAGATACGAGCGGCGACGAGGTGCAGATGAAAGGGGTGGCTTCCGCCAGCTGGGAGATATCGATCTGTATGGACAGCATGGGACGCCGCAACAAACTCGGCGGGACAGGAGACTGGGAGATGGGCAGGCTGTGGGCGGAAAAGAGAGAGGTCTTTTACGAACAGGGAAAGTGGGATCCAGCTGCCAACTTTACGTACGCCTGTCTCTTCCTGTTCGTCAGTCTCGCCGTTTATCGACTGTAGAAAGGACACCCGTCTCGATTTCACTGCTATGGATGGGTTCATGTCCCATGTGCTTGCTGCCATCGAGGAGGATGGGGCGAGGGCTTTCAGAGTGTTTCCACGCGAATCGGGCGTGTTGCTTGCGTTTGCAGAGAGAATTGCCAACGATGTGGTAAGTCGTGTCATTTCATACCCGGGATTCCTACGTCTACACACCTTGCAATCGCCAACTAACGCCTGCTTGCATGTCACCGATCCTATTCCATCGCTTCCTTTTGGATTCGATATCGTTGGCTGTTCGCTTGGTATGACAGATATCGGAATACGTTTCCTCCTTGCTCGCGCGTGCACGCACAATTAACATACCCCTTTTCCTGTCAGCAACTGCCGCATGTTTTCGAGAGGCATTCAGGGTGGTTGACAGCATCCTCACAGTTTCAGGAGGTTCTAAAAACAGTGGACGCGATGGTGAATCAGGGGTAGTCAAGGTAGAGCTAGCTGAGGATGTCATGTGGGTATCCAGTTCAGCCTTCTCTACACTACTGTAATCTGATCATCACGGGGTACAGTTACAAAATGTTTGAACCAAACATGGACGACTATCTCGACGACGAGATGGACGAACTCAAACGCGCCTTTGAAATAATCTGCAAGGATTGGGAACGTTCCGTCTCGTTGACGGCATCCTCGATGGTGACTATTCGTCTCCTCTGGCCCTGTTCCGCCCGTTGCTAATATACGTGCGCTGTACGCGGTAGGTCACGCCCGACAAATCACAATCCCAGATGCAAGCAGTCCAAGCTCAGACTCGCTTTCTTGGCTCGCAGAATCCCGCCCTGATGAAACGCAACGTGCTCGCGTCCTTTACGGACGTGTTGTTGTTACCGGTGACGATCGTGCCGCGCGCTGTTGGTGCTGGCGTTGGCGCGGTTGGCGCTATCGGGACAGGTGTTGGGGCTGCGATTGGGACGGGCGTCGGTGCAGTGGGAACCGGAGTCGTGCAGGGGATTGCTATGCTAAATCCGCAACGATGGGGCGGGAATGGTGGTGCTGTCGAGGCTGCGGAGGTAGGTGAGATGCTTGGCAATGGGTATCAGAGCTTTGGAGACGATGGGGCACTGTTCGAGGTCGGCGAGGACGACGACGAGCCCGAGGACGCGGACGCAGAGGCAGGCATTGTAAGGGACAGTGAGGAAGGCAGCGTTGGCGTTGGCGTCGGGGATGAAGCTGGGTGGAGCGAGATCGCAGAGAGTCGGACACGCGAGAATGTTGGCGCTGGCCCAGATACCGGGGAGTTTGACGCATCGGGTGTGTCCAAGCAGACGAGCTCGACGTCGGACGTTGCGAGTACAAAAGCCGCGACGACCCTCAGTTCTACGAAAGACGCATCGCGTTCGGCTGCGCCATCCGTGCGCGTATCCGTCGAAGCGCTGGACCTCCTCCTCTCCCTTGACGTCTCGCTACAGTTCATTCACGCCACCCGAGACGCGATGAAACGCCTCGAGACTTTTGCCGCGTATCCTGGGGCGACTGGCACACGCGTTCGCGAGACGCTCGACGAGACATTTTGCCAGATGTTGAACGCACTCAGCGCTCGGCACGTTGCATGGGGATTTGGAATGTGTGTCCGGTATCCTATCATGACATTACATTCACTAACTAACTGGATACTTCCGTTCTGACGCTACGGCAGAGCGAACGAGCGCATGACCTCCTATAAACCTGCCGAGCACGAGGGAACGACGAGCGTCGCGCCGCTCTTACAGTTCTTTGAACTCGTACACATCGGGGACACGATCCAGAGCATGGTGCAGGTGTTTTTCGACAAGGAAATAGTGCGTGATTGCACTGTTTTCGTTCGCATCGTGTGCCTCTGACCGTAATCCGCCCCTTACCCAAACTCAAATTCGGTACACGTCGCAGGCTCCACATATTGACAAGACCGACTTTTTGAACGTGGTCGTACGGGAGAAGAAGCGGTTCGAGGATACGCTCGATGAATGTGTCGCCTCGGGGTTGAACACTGGCACACAGGTTCTAATGAATCAGGTGCGTTGGCTCCGAAACACACGGTGAGATATGTGACTGAGACGGCTTGTTTTTCTCCTGTACCTCTCGTTGCCACGACAGGTCGATCACATTATCCAGACACTGACCAAGCCAAGGGAGTACTACCCACCCGAAGACGCCTCGCTCGATCTCCGGCCTACCGAAGGCTGTCGCGAAGCGATCCAGTGCCTCGAGACGCACTGTAAACTCCTCAAGGGCAATACGAGTAGAGAATTACTCGAGGTGTTTTATCAGGAGGTCGGGATACGCTTATTAGCGTGCGTGTTCTCCCCCTACGTTCTACTGCTGATACGCTGACGTGTTGATGGATGTAAATTTGGTGGAATGGTGCGCGACTGCCAGGATACTACAGAAACATATCAAGCGCCAGATCATCTCGCTCAACGGCGGGTTTCAAGTGATCGCAGATCTGAACGCATACCATGCATTCATCGCGTCGCTCAAGGTATGTTGTTATTCTCAGACGTGAATGTGCCTGAAACCCTGACTCGTATTACATGCAAGGTACCCAACGTCACTACGGATTTCGATCATCTCAAAATGCTCGGGCACGTCTTTGTGGTCGAGGATGCAAAAGATCTCGCACAAATCGTGCGGGACGTCACGCGGTATGGAGGGGCGTATCGACCCGAGGTGAGCCTCCTGTTCTGTTCCTATCCATACGCTCCTCACTGGTACCCGTGCAGGATATCTACGAGTTCATCCAGCGCCGCTCGGACTGGAAGAAGATTGAAAAGACGGTGGACAAGGCGATGTATAATCTAAGTTTTAAGGAGGACTGTGTCGTATGCTGAGGTATCACAGAAAGTGAGCTACGAGACAGAGTAAAAGTGGTAAAGCGTATAAACTGGAATTTGTTCTCTGCTTGTCGTTCATGAGCCTTGAAGGGCCTGATTGATGGTAAGCTTTACTGGTTTGACGGGCCACTGATACCAGAAGAGACCTCGTGCATCCATCACCTCTTTCCGCCATCTTAATTTTTCTGTGCACCACATACTTTGGGATGGCTGTACCCCTTGGAGACGTTGGCATAGTTGCGAAACCAATCACTATGAAAACCACAGGACATAGTACTAACTCCACAAGCCGGTCGTCGATTCGCCCGCCATGGAAAGGCTCCAGGGAATAGACATACCACGACTGGGAGTTATCAGACAAACTGGACCTGTCTTCTTGTTCGAAGGGAAAGACAGTCATGTAAATCCAATATCAAAGGTATATATGTTCAATTTGATAAGAGCACATCGACTACCCCGTCCAGACGCACCACTCAGATCTTCGCAGGATACCAACCCCCGAGTGTCTCCCAAGTGCTTCCCTCTGGGACCTCCCAATCCCCCGAACAGCCCCATTTCCAGTCAACCTCGCGGATCGTCGCTTGTTGTGCCTCGATGAACGTCTCGAGCGGGCAAAGCCCGGAGGGCGAGGACGGACATCCGCGGATGCCCGTGAGCGGGACTGGACCATCATTGACCACGATACGAATGTAAGACGCGTCCGAGTGCACGGAAGATTCAGAAGCAGGACACGAGAGAACTAGAAGGAACCAAAAGCAGTGCTGTCAGCACCTGCGATTACGGCGAATACAAACAAGACGAGGCATGGGAAAGAAGATGGGAACATACGTTGGAATTGGACGTTGGTCGCAAACGGCGCGAGATCGGAGACTCTAAACGACCGGTTCGCAGGGACATGGTCAGCTGGAAGTGGGCCCGATGCGGTGAGCGTCGTCAGGTTCAGCGCCGTCAGGACTGTGTGCGTCGCGTTCTGAATCAGCTGCGCGTACGCAGTCGTGGACGAGAATGATGACGTACTGTTGAGGACGACGACTTCATGCGTCGCATCGACGTACAAGACATCATTGAGTGGCCAGGTCCGGTCATCCGCATGCAAGGTCGCGTTCGTACTCGAGTTGTGCATCTCAATTGGCTCATGGGTGAGTCGAGAAATAAGCTCTTGCACATAACCCACGCCCTGTACACGGGCCACGGGGGAACCAAAGGCGGAATCGTACCAGAATGTTAGATCAAGTCTGTATGGGTACCGGGTATGAGAACATGCAAGCCAAGATGCAATGACTGCTTACGCATAGTTGAAGCCTTCCCATTCCTCCTCTGTGAACAATTCGCAAAACTTTGAATAGCCGAGTGCAACAGTCTCGACCGTCACCGTCAGCCAAGGCAACATCACGATGGGAGGAATCACAATACGTTACCTCATAAGCACACATCTGCTGCATCCTATAGACATCCTCTATCTCTAGGTCGAATCCCTGCCCACCATCTGTAGGGTTCAAATCAGCTTGCAAACGGTTCTGTGCCTGCTGAAGGTAAATTCCCGCCCATTTCTTGACATAGGCCAGGGAGCGGTCAGCTTTGTTATGGGTACCGGCGTTGGGACAAGTGCCATAAGGGGCAAGTGTGTTATTAAACTATCGGCGAAGAGAGGTGGGATCAGACTACATGTCAAGTACAAATGGAAGGAAAACATGCAACTTACACCGGAGGCTTCGATTGTAATCACTTGCTCGTATTTACCGTCAAGAGGCCATCCAAAGAAGCCCAATGCGAAATTAACTGCAGAAGCATGCATGCGATCCCTTTCGTACATGACGGTCGGTTAAAGATTGGGTAGGTAAAATGACAGAGGTGACAAATACCACTCACTGTGATTCGGTCCTAAACGCTGGTAACTTGTTGTGCGCTGTAAAGTCCTGTGAGTGAGGTCAGCGTTTCGATTGTCGCGGAACCTCCTGCTCCCAAGGCATGTCTAACGACAAACCCACCTCTAACAAGAATCCGTATTTCAGTCTCATTGCAACTCCCAAATCATCTACAACACAAGACATCGGTTCGTAGGATATCAATGGACGACAACAAAATACTCACATAATTGTTGCCTTCCGAAAGGTGTCAAGACTGCCCACGCATCCCATAGTGTGAGAGTATGAAGTGTATGGATCATAGCAATTGGGTTCGTAGGGAAGATAGGGAGTCGTTGGTCAGGCTATAAACACGAAGACCGAAATGGAAAACACCACCTTCTTCACCAAGCTTGTATGTCCTGTTCATCAGTATACTGTCAATACTAATTACACGCGTAAGAGCGTGTCACTGCCTACCAATCGTTCAGGAACGCCAATCTGCCAGTGGCATCCCACTGCTCGGCAGTCTCGTGCAATCTGCGCGCCAACGATGCTGGACCTCCATAGTTGGCTACAGATGTCCGTATTCGTCAGCCCATCGACGCTCGTTAATTCGCACGTTCCCGCAGTGACGAGAACGAGACACATACCCCATGCGGTAGGGTATCGTGCGCCATGTCGATGCAAGATATGCACGCCCTTGATATCACACTCGGAAGGTGGCTCTGCACCTTGATTGATCCCAAATGCACCACGCGGCACGCTGTACCATGGGGACAAGTTGCCCCAAGAGCGAAAGAGGTTGAACGGACGTTCGTTGGGTATCGTATGTTTGGACGGGGGAGCTGGGAGGGAGTCATACGCGGGTGCGACAAGCTGCGCGGCACCGGTTTGGAGAGGCTGGGAAGGAGCGGTAGCAATGATGGCTGGTTCTGCGCCAGTCGGTGTTCCTCCTGGGTATCCAACGCTGATTTGATGGACAAGGACGGCGTTAGGTATATGAATGAGTGAACGGAGGACACGTACTCGGTAGGGAACAACTCAGGAAGGTCGTTTGTAGGAGAGGGAGGCGGGTAGTTGTGGACAGTGGTAGAGCCAACCCATGGAGGTGCATAGGCATTGACCTCGTCCGTGGCCCCGCTGCTTCCTGTTCGCTCCCGAGGAGTGTAACAGCCGGGCCCGAATAGTGAAATTTGTACAGCGAGACATGCGACGATACCCCCCGTAAATGACGCAAGCAGGTACTTCAAGGCATATTTTGGCGAGCCTGTACCGCCGTCCACTGTCAAACGATGGCCGTCGTCGATAGTGTCACCGTCAACGGCTGGTTGCGAGCCTGAGAGAAGGCCGACGCGCTCTTGGAGACCGGGTTCGGGGTCGTATTCCTTGTAATGACCTGAAGACATTCGGTTCAGGATCAAGATGCGCTTCCCCGTTCGGGGCTCTTTTAAGTGGCGCACAGCCACCGTATATACTCGTGTACACACATTACACTACTATGACCATCACATCCTCAATTCTCAGCCAAGACATCAGTCGTTGGGTATTCTCTCAACGTCGTCTCACCGTCGTGACTAAATTATGAATAGTTTAAAGCTACGTGACAGCTACGACCCAAGTATCAGTCTTGCGATCACACGATGCAAAGCCAAGCTACACTCACTGTATTTAGGTCCTCCTCCACCTTCTGGCACCGTCCATGTAATGTCCTGCGTAGGGACTTTGATATCACACAGCTTACAGTGAATACAGTTCTGGGACTGGTTAACCTTCGTACGTAAGCAGACGCAGAACTACTCACCTGCGAGTTGATCACCAACTTTTTCCCAGCCCAACCCTCTTCTTTGGATACCGCGTCGTCCTCGATGTACTCGTACACGCCGGCCGGACAAGCACGCTGGAGTAAGCCTGCGTACTCGCCGACGTTTCTGCGGACGTGCTGCTTTCTCAGACACACGTCTTCGACACCGTCCTTGCGAACACGCAAATGGACGGGCTGATCCTCGGCGTGATTTGTGCCCGTGAGTGTCAGCGATGTCAGCAAATCGGTTGATAGTGGTGGTTGCGGCGGTGGATAATCAATGGGCTTGAAGTGACTCGCCGTCAATGTATGCTCGGCATCCAAACTCTGGCTCTTGTTGCGAAACGTCCATGGTGTGCGGCCCTTGAGGAAGAGCGAGTCCACGCCAGAGTAGGCCAGACCGCCCCATACGCCCAACGACGTGTTGAAACTGGCACGCAGGTTGCGTACTTCGTTGAGATCGGACCACACCCAGCTATTCCGGACTGCGGTGTCATACTCGCTCATGTCGCTCGCTTCCGACGAGTCTGATCGCGAGAGTACGTCAGCAGCTGCCTCGGCTGCGAGCATGCCCGTCTTCATGGCGTTGTGCGTGCCTTTGATTTTCGCAATGTTGACGAACCCGGCAGAACATCCAATCAAAGCACCACCCGGAAAGTTGAGTTTTGGGACGGACTGTAAGCCGCCTTCGTTCAACGAGCGAGCACCATAGGCAATGCGAGTCGAGGAACCAGACAAGAGCTTGGCAAAGTAAGGGTGGTGTTTCATGCGCTAAGTCCGTGTCAGATGAAAGTACGGAGTATGAAGACGCGCAAGGCTCACCTGCAGTTCCTTGTACGGGCTGAGATACGGGTTTGCATAGTCGAGGCCAATGACCAATCCAAGGCTAACGAGTCCGTCTGCCATGTGATACACCCACCCACCGCCATAGGTCAAATAGTCGAGGGGCCAACCGAGTGTATGCACGACCTCGCCCGGTCGATACTGGCTCGGGTCGACACGCCATACTTCCTTGAGACCGATGCCGTACGTCTGTGGATCCGCATCCTTGCGCAGGTCAAATTTGCGGATGAGTTCTTTGGAGAGCGAGCCGTGTGCGCCTTCAGCGATGAGCGTGACCTTGGCACGAAACTCCATCCCGGGTTCGAAGGTGTCCTTCATGCGGCCAAGTTTGTCGAGACCGACCTCGTTGGTGCGTACACCGGCGACGCTGTTGCCGTCCTCGCGGTATACGATACCGGCGCCGGCGAATCCGGGATAGACCTCGACGCCGAGATCCTCCGCGATGGTGCCGAGCCAGGCTGTGAACTGGGAGAGGGAGACGATGTAGTTGCCGTGGTTGGACATCTGGGGTGGGTGCGGAATAGGAATGGCGTACTTTTTGGTGAGGAATCGCATGGTGGACGATGTAGCAGGCTGTTTGAGGGGGTGGTCGTCCCTCGCGGGCCAGTTTGGGAGCAGCTCGTTGAGAGCGCGAGGCTCGATGACAGCGCCGGACAGGATGTGCGATCCTGCGTCGAGTCAGTTCGTGAAGACGATACGAGCGAGTGACAGACCTACTTCGCCGCCCTTTTCGAGGACGACGACACGGAAGTCCGTGCCCTTTTCGCGCTCGAGTTGCTTGAGACGTATGGCTGCGCTGAGACCAGCAGGCCCAGCGCCGACGATGCAGACATCGACGTCCTCCGAGATGCGCTGTACGGTCGCTGGGTCGAAGACGTCTCTCCGACGTGGTGCGGCGAGATGGAAGGCGCGTCTGGGCAGTGTTGCGATGCGTCGCATTCCAAGCGTTTGACGTGACATGTGTCACACGTTCTCCCAATGACTGCGCCAGTGTCAGTGCCCCTCGCCGACGAAGCGCAGCACGACCGTCGCTCATGGGCCGGTGTCGCGCGCGTCGCTGGGCCCGCATGGACACAGCTGCCGTCGCTCACCGTAGGCCTCTTTGGCGTGCAAATGCTCTGGTCGGTCGAAATGTCTTATGGTAACGTGTCTTGACCTGTCTCGAAACAACCTCTGTGACGTCCTGCAGCCTCACCGTACCTGCTCTCGCTTGGCCTCCCAAAATCGCTTATGGCCATCGTCTTTCTCGCAGGACCACTCTCCGGCCTCATCGTACAGCCTCTGATAGGTCCGTTTCATCACACCACCATCACACCGCAGTTGACACCCGCTAGGCATACTCGCAGACCACTCCAAATCCCGCTTTGGCCGGCGGAGACCCTTTATCCTCGTCTGTGCTGCAGTGTGCGCGTTGGCTACCCTTTTGCTCGGATTCACGAGACAGTTTGCAACCATATTCACCACACCCGATTCACCCTCGGTGAGCGCCCATGCATATGCTTACACGAGGTCAACTCATCCCGCAGAACGATGCCCTCACCATCTGGCTCGCCATCCTTTCCATTTACTGTATAGACTTTTCCATCAATGCTGGCGAGTATCCCATACCGCGTTCGACACTTTCTCGTCTCACGCAACTCGTTTTTAGTGCAAGCTCTTGATCGTGCACTTCTCGTCGACACCCTACCCACTTCCAAGCAACCCGCAGGGAACGCTTGGGCAGCTTGCATGCTGGCCGTCGGAAGCGTTGCGGGATTTTTCGTGTGAGCTATATTCACTCCGGACTACGATGACGCTCAACCTTCATCCCAGAGGAAATCTCGATCTTCCACACTTCTTTCCCTTTTTTGGGAGTGCACAATTGGAGGTTCTTTCCGTCATTGCGGCGCTCCTTTTGTTCTCGACACAGGCATGGGTGTGTTTTCACGTCAAGGAACGCGTCTTACTTTCCTCATCGTACGTTTCGTCGCTGAAACATGCACACTACTCATCTTTTCCCCAGAACCGGCCCCAAAGGATTTCGACAAGAGTTGAAGGAGCTACGGGAGACGTTTGTGAGGCTACCGAGTGTCATTCGGCAGATTGTGCGTTCTCGCCTCCTCGTTTCCATATCAGAAGTGACATACATCCCCAGTGCTGGATTCAATTCTTGTACGTCTTGTCTTTGTCACCTTTCTAGTCTGATAGTGGTTAGTGCATGGTTGGGATGGTTTCCAGTCTTGTTCTATAGCACGCTGTACATCGGCGACCTTCACAAGGAATTGTTGCCCATCCCACAAAATAAAGATGCCGCGATTGCCCTCGATGCCGAATCCACCCGGCTCGGGACACGCGCTTTGTTTTACAGCGCGCTGGTGTCTCTGGTAGCAAACATCACCATGCCCTATTTTATCGTCCCACAAGACGCACGCCATGCATCCAGCCCCCTCGAACCAAAGCACAAGACATGGTTAGAACGTTTTCGGATGCACCTGGCCACTTTATGGGCATCGTCACATCTTATTTTTGCTCTGTGTATGGCTGCCACATTGTAGGTCCATCACTCATCTCACATCAGCATGGTTTACTTTAGCAGCTGATGGATCCGCTTTTCGTTCCTCTTACCCTATCCAATTTTGAAAAAAATATTGCAAATTACGTATTATAGCATCACCTCGACCGTATCAGGTGCAACCTGGATCGTGTCTGTCACCGGCTTCTGTTGGGCAATGACACAGTGGGCGCCTTTTGCCTTGGTAGGTTAACGAGATCGGGAGTGCGCGAATCTTGTACTTACCCCATACCCCAATGACCACCTTGTCGTTCTCTAGCTCGGCGAGGCAATATTGTCCCACCAAGCCTCGGATGATGCGGGGTCTATTCATCTCGTTGACACGCGGTCCGCACGCAGCGTTTGGTCACGCGATGATGACGAACGCGGCGCGGACGAATCAAGGTGGCTTTTCCGCGTCGACGGCGACAACGACGAAGGGGAGGAGGGGGAGGAGTCCGACAGCGACGCATCCACGATGAAACGGTCGCTAGATCAGGACCAGCGCGATCGTGAAACCAGTTTCGATGTTCGGCTGGGAATGGGACATGCGCGGCCACGAATTAGCAGGGTCGATATCTTCTCTCCTTCTTCACCCTCTTTCCCGGTACGCTCGGAGGAGGAACAGGTGCTTGTGAACGCGACGTCAGAACCGGGGTCGGCGAGCAAGGCGGAGAATGGCAATGGGTTGAGTGCTCAGGCGGGGGCTATCATCGTGCGTGCCCGTTTCCTTTCTTGGTCGTTTCCTGCTCTTCACTTTGTCTTGTTCTTCACGATCTCTCATCCTTGGGCCATCTCCTCATTTCTTGCCTTTCCCCCGCCACAGGGCATCCACAACATGTTCATCGTCATACCCCAATTCCTCGTGACTGGTCTCTCATCGATCATCTTCGCCCTATTGGATCCGGACAAGTCGGTATTACAAGGTTACCACCCCGGGAACACGCAATCACAGTCGGGAGATGGGTCGGATATGGCCACTTCCGTTGCGAGAGGGGTGACAATGGTGGCACAAGAGAGAGAAGGGCGGGGGATTGATTCGATTGCGGTCATCTTTCGGTGGGCATTTCGTTTCCTCCTACCCCTTGGTATTTGAGACTGACCTTTGCTCAGATTAGGAGGCATCGCAGCTGCGATCGCGTTTGTTCTCTCGTATCGCCTGGCCAAGGATCTGAAGCGCCGCTGATGTATGCGGGTTTGAGTATCCCGTACAAGTCCACGACCTTGTTTATTCTCGTACACTATATATACAATTTCAATCTTTGTGCATAAACCTAGACCGTGTATATCAAAAGACGGTACCGTCGCTAACGATATCGATAGGCGGTCCCCCCGTCTCGGGACGTAGCTTCTTGGCAATTTCGCGCCCTCCCTTCCACGTTGCGCTTTCGAGCACCTGGGCAAGCGTGAGTTGTTCCGGGGTAAGATTGAATTTGCGACGGAGGCCATCGGCGATGCGATCTCTAGAGGGTGTGTGCATGAAATCAATAGGAATAGAACATTAAAAGGCGGGACGGACAGCTCGATAACGGTCATGGCGCGCCATTCAACGATAGCTGGGTGGGACGGCGGGAGGCGGGGGATGTCAGTTGAAGTTTCCCCTGGAAAATATTCAGGCGACAAGGTGCCTGGCCGAAGCGTGAGGACGCCAAAGTCGATCAAGAGTCCACCTGTCGCATCCGTGAGATGTGAAACACCACGAAACGAAACGAAACGGAACACGACTGACCGTTACGATACTCTGGCAAGCCCGTCATGTCCTCGACGCCCTCAAACTGCCATCCCAACAGCGTCTGGATGGGCTCGATGAGGCTGTATGCGATCCACCCCGTGAGCTTGTGGAACGGGACTAGCGCTTCGGACTCGGGTCTGTCGGGCTGTGACAATGCCAATGCGGGACAGGGCCAGACGTCCCCGAGGGGGATACCGTCGAGGGTGTGTCGGGAAGGCCAGATGGCGGAGAGGCCGTCGATGAGGACGGTCCAAAGCGTGGCGATGTGGATGTGCCGGGTAGTACCTTTGAGCTTGGATTGTGTTTCGAGGAAGTCTGTGTTGGGTGAGCTCGCACGAGGCGGGAGAGAGAGAAAGGCGCGATGAAGTGATCCATCGATGACACAAGAGGACGGGGCGGACACGCGACGTGGGACTTACCCAGCATGTTCCCCGGTCTCGCATCTTCTCCGAAAAACTGGGGGTTGGACGCGAGCGCACCGCCAAGATGAACGAGGAGTGCAACCCGGCCGTCGAGTCCGACCATTGGATTCGCGGCGTTGACCTGCATCGCCTCTGCAACCTTATCAGTGGTGATGCATGCGAGACCTTGGGCTGTGTTTTATCGGCCAGTAATCATCGTATCAGTTAAGTGTCCAGATAGAAAAAGGGAAAGGGGAAAAAGGGTGGACATACCGTCGACGCGACAAGGCTGGTCTTTACGTCCAGAGAACACGCCGGCACGAAACATGTGTAAACTAGCGACCCCAAGACCCTCTGAGCGCGCAAAGGTACGTCCCGTCCCGGGTTCGGTGTAGGTCCAGACGTTACCAGCGCCGGCATCGAGGAGGACGGAGACAAGGAAGAGATCGAGGAGGCGCTTGCATTGTTCGGTTGTAGAAACGCCAGCGGCGGACCAGGTTTGGAGGAGAGGTGCGATGCGGGGATGGCCTGCGTCGAGGTGACGCCACCTGCCGTGAGGGGGTATCTATGGGAAGGGCGAGAGTTTCAGGGCAACGTCATGATAGTTCGGACGCGTAACCCGCCACGACATAATGACGAGGCGTGACGGCGGCCGGAGGGTGAGGGGGACCAAGTTCCCATAAGGGGATTGGGGGGAGAGATAGGAGGGTTTCACTTACGGTATCAAACGCATGCGCAAAGTCCCTCTGATCGATGGCGAGCGAGTGTCAATTGGACGGGGAAAGGCTCGAGGGGAGGAAAAACCCGACGAAACACGAGACGTACCTCGATTATGGATGCACAAAACTCAATCACATCGTCCAGGCATGCAGGGTTGTAGTCAAAGTACTGCAACGCACCCTTTTCCGCGAGATGGTGAACTTGTGCACACCGCGTTCTGATGGCAGGCAGGGTCCGGAGGAACCTTGCGTGTACATGAGGAGAATCCAGAGTGTGAATCAGAGCCGACATCAGAGTCAGGTTCAAGGAGAACTCCGGGTGGAGACCACGCGGAATACAATTTAGAGTTCCTTTTATGGTAAATAGCCCCTGTCCGACCCCATGATACCCGCGAGGGTCTCAGACCACGCCTAGGAGCTCGGAACATTTTCATTACTGCGTCTTCCAAGTTGCACTACTTTTACACCTCAGGGATCCAACCGATCCGTACAGCGTCACGATGCCTCGGACCTCACATTCGGTTATTATTTGCCCATGCGCCTATTGGGAATGTCTATTTGCAATCCCCACTCACCCACATACGCCCTCAACCTGAGTCCCATCCAATCATGTGTCCGACTCACCGCCGGGCCATGCATCCATTCACTCAACCCCCTCGTTGTGAACGCGCGGCACGATCGCCATCAGCCAACTCACTGATCGGGCGCCGAATTGTCCCACACCGTTCAGGCTCAGGGGGAACAAATAGAATAATAGACATTGCCGATACAAAATACAGGATGCGTGATGCGTGATACAGCACGGCTATGGAGACGGCCCTTCAAGCTTCAAGTTCGTGACGCTTGCTCTCGTGCACAGTGAGGGCACACCGTGTCCCTCTTCTGGCCAACTTTAGGGTGGGCTCGCCCCATCCTAATTGGGCGAGAAATGATGTCAGTGCCTCTACGGCTCATCATGGTGACAGGAAACAGACATCTGCAAGCACGTCGTCGCACACCCGATACATGGCCGCACATGCTGAGCGCTATACCGACATCGATTGGACCCGCAATCAATCTGGCCGACCGCAGATCCGTCAGCGAACGTAGAGGGACGGCAATGAACACCAGCACCACCTTGCTCTCGGTGTAAGGCTCCTTGTGTTGACAGCTGAACTCGATGCATTGCATCTCACGGTAGCACATGTTATCGTAAACTAGTCTGCTGGCCTCCACCTCAAGTCAGTGTCACGCGACAAAGGTGGGAGAAAGAAGGTTGAGCTTACGCGCGTAGAATAGATTAGGTTTGCTTCGAGTAGACGTAGACGTAAGAAGAGGTGTAAAAAGGAAGGAGTTTGCGAGCCAGAGAAACCACGAATGCTTGTCGTTGAGGAAGATGGCGCCAGACCCAATTGGGTTTTATACTCTTTTTCGACACAGCTAAGAGTGCCCGGGATCCGGCAAGTTGCAATCGTATACCCACCAGCCAAGTTGAGCTTGCCCTCCATCCAAGATCTGTCAAACAGACTCTGTGGGGAGACTTTAATTGTCGGTACGCAGCGCGCTTCTCTTGTTTTTTTTTGCAAACCAGTCGATCATATCTGATCAGATGAGGCTCTTAGATCCAAAAAGCCCGGGGGCATCATAATATGCCTGTCATGGCACAGTCTATGACACCTGATGGCAAAATACACCATTCGCGGAGTCAGCATTCCGAATTCACCACACGACTAGCTCCGATGACATACCAAAACACCATCGAATGCCCGGATCCTGTAAATGATAGTTGTTGCACGAAAACGAGATATTGCGTTTCGCGTTCACTGGAAAGAGAGACCAAGAGCTGGCGAAGGAAAATCAACGAGGCAAACCTGGGCAACCACATGCCGACGCTGCAACCCGTCAAGGAATGATGGGGCATGTCACTTTACGTCTTGCCTGTCGATGGCGGACAAGGATGCACATCCAAAAATGAACACCCCACCGAACCAGGTGCCATGCTGGAGTTCGCGCCCTCTTACCTACGCAAGACGGCGCCGTTAACCACATTAGGACACAAGGGAAACAGTCACAAAACCCCCGCGATTCGCTGGGTTACGTCCACCGCGTGCGTACGAGACTCATGACCGCCCGCAGCAGCAGGCGGGTGGGAGGCCCCATCAGTGCAGCTGAAAAAAAGGGCGCAAATAGAGGCGACCATGAAAGGCCGCAGTGAGGGTCATGCCGGCAACGGCTCAAAACACAGTGCCGCTGTCCTCAGGGTAACCAAGCAATGAGAGCAAAAAAAAAAGTCACAGAGGAGGTTCTCAGAAAATGTGACTCAAGAAGTACGAAGTGCCATACAGCGGTACAAAATACCCAAGCACACGCCTGGAGATAAAATTTCTGGGGTTAGCCGTCTACGAAGGCGGGGAATAAGCTCCGACCTTGACAAATTGAAAAATAGACCGGGTGGCTTGTTTCGTGCTTGTTTTAAGTTTGGCTAGATGGCGTACAGCGATCCCAGAAGTCGTGCTTCCACCAGTCATCGCTGACGCATGTCGCAGAAAGACCCCGTTCGAAGGGGCTGGCGTCTGGCGTGCGGGTCAAATACCAAAGTTCTTTGACTCCCAACTGACGCAAATAGTCCCGCACGCGGGAGTAGTTTTCTCCCACGCGATGAGGTCCGTGGCTGTCGTCTGAGAGAGTGAGACGGCCACCAAGCTCGAGAATCAACTATAGATGACCCATGAGGATGGATGAAATAAAAGGTGATCTGACCCACGCACTGCAGCGACATCCTTTCCGGGGTATGGAGTTTTCCAACCCTTCCTCAAGGCGGCCGCATTGACTTCGAACAAAGCATTGTAGCCGATGGCGAATTCAACGTTTCGTTTTAATTTTGGCCATGCATTCGGAAATTCGGAGAAACGCAAATTTGGGTTGTAGAGTCGGCAGAGATCCAGGTGACCAATAATTTCCGGGCGAAAACGTTCAAGTAATCGGTAATGCGCATCAAGGTAATTCGACAGGAAGTTGTCCATGTGACGCTGGGCCGTGGTATTCATTTCAGCCACCGCAACCTCTGTAGCAGAACAGCTACACAGCGCCATCTTGAACGAGGTGTGATCAAAGTCGATCGGTATGGCGTTGACGTGGTGGATTGAGCCAACGATGTATTCAATGCGGCCGTGATGTTCGCTAAGAAGGGTACTCAAATTTTCCAAATCGGTGTTGGTGATGAACTCGGTCTCTAGACCGACCAGGAGGGTGATCTGGGAAGTGTATGCTGCTTTGAGCTTGTGCGCTTCATCCAAAAAGTCTGAGAATTGCTTTATCAGGGCATCAGGGGACAGCCCTGCCTAAACGCGAGGAAAACGAGTCTAACGCAAGCATGCTTCGAGGCAAGTAACGAACCTCTTCTGGGTAGAGGTCCTCTGGCCTGTACCGCGGAACATGTTCGGTGAGGCCATATACCTCGAAACCCATGCGGATAGCTTCCAAAACGACCTCTTCGAGTGTTCCAGAGGCATGCCTGCAAAACTGACCAGAGTGTGAGTGGTGACTGAAAGGCATACTGGTACTCGTTACAGTCACTCGTCGCCTTAATTGTTCCCCCTGGCAGTGGGAGCCAAGGAACCTGTAAAATTGTCACAAATTGGTATTACGTAAGTGTATCCTCAAACGTACTAGCTAGTCTTGCGGACGGTCCGTGTCATGCCCCCCCCCCTCCCCCGCTGGGTCTGGTAGGTAGAATAAAAAGTACAGCCTAGCATTCTACGATTAAGGGAGCCCCGCATTTTTGATGCGTTAACACGAAACCCCCGCATCAATGCCATCGACTCGCCGCACCCTACGCGTTTTTGAAAATCGGAAACCTAACGCCTGCTTCTCGCCCTGAATTTTCACACCCCGCCTACGATTAACCGGCCATCGGTATGAGTGCAGGATGATGACCAGACCACGGTACCTCCTGCGCGTCCATGTCAGAAACACTGCCTCTTCTAGAGCATGCACTATGCCTGCAACTGCTTGCATGTGTACGACGATGACCCAAAGTCGCCTAGTTGGTCGGTTGTAACTGCCAAACGATACCCTTTTCATTAATTTGCGGGGAATACGTGTCGAAAGCAACGTACGGCAGGGGTCCCTCGTCGTGAGGCTCTTGTCATAGGGCTAGACCGTCTGGACGACGAGGGCGTTGGAAACACATTTCCAACTCCCCTCCCCCTTGCGGACCAAGAAGTCGCTCGAACCTGTGGCGCCGCCGCCGCCGCCGCCAAGGGACTCGGCACCACGTCCTGCCTATTCCATGGCATTTGATAGCGCAACCAACCTATCCATGTTTGCATCGCACCCGATCGTTCTCGTTCTTGTCGCTTCCGCTCAAAGGCCGCGCGGTAGCGTTCATATGACTCGCGAAATGATCGATCCACGCGGGAAGAGAAAATCAGCTCACCACGAGGATTGGCGGCCGGGGGGATTGGGGCGATGGGTACGGACGTATTGCGGTCAGTGGGTGACGAGGGTGATGGTGTTGGTGTCAGGGATCGACTCGCGGATTCAGGTGTCGGTTCTGGATGAGGAAAAAAAAAGGTAATCGGATTCAGAAAGAATTTGGACCGTAACGGAGGCCGCCGGACGTTGAGGTACATGTTGAAGGAACGCAATGCCTTGTTTGCGTGAGGGACATAGCTTCAAGAGCGCGCATGATCAGGAATGTTCCGATAGGATTGAAAGCAGTGCTTCATACCGATTGGCGTAAGCAATCTTCTCCGAGTACATGCCACTGGCAAAGAAGAGGAGCAGTGTGGTGATCGCGACGAATAACAGACCAGAAGCAAAGTACGGGTGGGGTTTCACGCTCATCATGGGACCATAAACATCTGGAAGAACACGCAGAAGGATGTAGGTATATGGTACATCTAGGAACGAGGTCTGAAGCAGGACTTCGGATAGGAGGAAGGCAATGACGAGGACGAGGTGTAGCAGGAACACTGCCCGGGCGTCAACTCAGAGAACGCAACAAAAAGAACGGTGCTTACATTGATATCGGGACTTTCTCCGCTGCAGAGACGCAGCGTTGGTCTTGAGTCTCTCTTCGAACAAGAGCAGGTCGCGGTAGGTCGCTGGGTCATTGGCGGGGTGAAACGAAGGGCGTGCTTGCGATGAATTACCTCGCGCCATTTACCCGGACTACAGAATAGCGTTAATGCTGATCTTTGTCCACGGTGGAGTCCCGAATCAAAGTTGGTCAGTGCCAGCCAAGGCTCAGGCTGAGGTTGACTTCAACGAAACCGGGCCGCATTGTTTTCATGGATCACGTGACCATTACAGCCCCATAAGACGCGACTCGCGTTGCAGCGTGTTCGCCGTGAGGCAGTTTGTTCTGCTCCACGTCAGCGTCTTTTTTTTTTTCGTGACGAGGTCATCTATGACAATCAATCTGCTGGCTTCGGTCTCCTTGTTCGCGCTGGTCGTCACTAGTCGCCCCATACTATCGTCAGACGCTGACCACAGTGACTTGTAAGTCGTCATGTGCATTATAATATATACAGTGGACACATGCTCATCGGCTATTTCCATCAAAAAGTGCTCCTGCCTCGTCTACGTTCCAGACTGGCGTCCAGGCTGCGTTCCGGATCCATCCATGGTTAGTCTTGTTTCACAAGTCGCGCGGTGATGTGCTGACGTGGCTACCTTGCGGCGTGTGCAGCAAAGATGACCTCACATCAGACGCTACTCGCTTCCATTTTCAAAAAGTCAAGCAACAGATCGAGGACCACTCGGAACTTCCCAAGGGATCTGTCGCAGCTATAACCTCATTCCAAATTCCGCACGAGGAACAGCTTTTGTTCGAGGCTCTTTTGGACGAAACTTCCGATGGACAGGGGAAGTTAGACGCCAACAACGAACACGAGCCGACTTCTTCAGAGCCCATGGCTGACGATCAACAGGAATTACCTTCTGCTCCGCTTGTAGTACTGGCGTTCTCCTGTGTCGCTGCATTCTTGGCATTAGCCTGCACTGCGTTGACCTTGTATATCATCAAGTCACTACGGTCCCAAATGCTCGTGTCAAAGACAGCATGGACATTACTCCCCCGTTTCTGGAGGTGTCCGAGGTCCCAGGAAAATGCGAGTGCGCCAGTGAAAGAGCATCTCTCGTGCAGAGGCAGTCTGTTACTCCAGACGGAACGCCTCCTCGATGCTGAAGAAGGTTCTGCTCAGAGGCATGATTCTCGCCCGGGAAACAAACCCCTTTATTTCGATGCTGTATCGGATATGGAGTCGGAATGGGATGACATGGACGAGAAATACCACGATGCACTCGATATGACGCCTCTTCCGCCCATTCATGACCTTCCACTCGAAGACAACGTGTCTTGTCCGTCTCATTTCGATGACCCACCTTTGGTATCCATGGGGCTCAACCTACCCGATCAAACGACAGCTGATCGCAGCACACCTCTGATACGCGACCTATGCTCTTCCCCCGTCTCTCGCCCCGCTTGGTCGGTTCGTGCGACTCGCTCTCCCGCGCTTGGTTTATCCTTGTGTCAAGGCGATGTTGACACGACCCCGCAGCCGCTTATCCATCCCCGCCGTCGTGCCTACCGTTCACCCGTTCCCGAATTTGACATTGCACTCGCGATGCAACTTCGGCCCGGCCTCGGTATCGGCGCGGATTCCGCATGGATGGTTCGTTTTCTGATGGCTATCTTTGGATGGTTTGCAGTTGCCTTGACCAGTAACGCTCGGTGAACAACACCACCCCGGGCATGTTCGTCATGATCCGGTCACTCGGTGGGTTACCCGGTATTGGCATACCCTTGGGTTGGGCTTTCCGCTCTATAGGTCGCCCGCCTGTTTGCTGCATATATTCCGAATGAACACCGTCATGATTAATGACGTACATTCTGTGCCCAACGCATGGATAATGGATATATTTTCCCCCCCCTTTTCGTGTGCCGCTCGTTGCATATTCCCTACTTCATCGTCCTGCCTACTCGAACCCTCATGTCGTCATTTTCCGCGTCTTTTTTTCTGCAAGCTGTATGATACCCATCATCACAACCCATATGGAAGTAGAGCTCGTAGAATTACTTTTTCTTTCCTTCCACTGCATGGTTAGCATCAGCATCGTACCCATATGTGTCATTGATTTAGTAGTGCGAGGTAGTAAGTGCGCGATGGTCAGGTTAATAGCAATAGAGGTTGTTGCTCTCCGTGTCAACCACACGTCTCATGTCGTAAGGTAATGTTATAATCACCGTTGGGTGGACGGCGTTGTATAGATGCTATGAACCAATTCGAAGTAGGTTTCTTACGTGGGTCGTTTCATCGATCCACGGAAACCGAGGGCAGGTCACAGAGCTTCCCGCGGAGATGGTCGTGTATGGGAATCGGGTGGTACTACGTCGAATCGAACGAGATGAACGATCTTCGCGGTGATCGACGGCGCGTGCGGGTATGACGACCACAAGTCGTTCATACTCATTCATAGTACTTTTGAACCCCAAGATCTGGAACACCCGCCGTACCGCTGATCGACGGAACAGTGAATGATGGGGACTGGTGTAGACAGAGTGACACGTTCGCACTGCATGGTTGAAACGTAACATGGCTTGCGTATGGCAAGCAGACGCCGTGACTTCAACGTGCGGCCAGAGGGATTCCAGTCTGGTGGTGTATTACTGAAGCGAGGCGTAGTCATGGGGTTTCTGAAAATCTTCGTCGGTGATAGCCTGAGGGATGTCGCCTACCTGTTTATGGACGACCTGAGGGCAAGACGGAAGTTCGTGGAGGATGTTAGTTTCCGACCGGGTCATGGGGAAGAAGCGGTGATTGGCGATTTTCTCAATAGAAGCTGTCGATGACGAGTACTGACGGATAGTGTGGATCCCCGCTAGACTTCATAATCGGCCTTTTGAGTTGTTCCATGGGTGATTATGATCTGTAAAGCGGGTCGTCTTTCACGACCTACCGGAGCGCGGACTTGTACAGAAAGGTCGCGCAGGAACATGGCAGTCGGGCTCATGAGTGAGCCACCGCAGATGCCTCGAAAAAAGGTCTCCCGCGCAACCCTAGCCCAAATCCACACGACAGCATGTTGTTCAGGCTGATCGATTTGTGTACCCCTTCAAGTTTTCCTCTACATGGCATGACCGATGATACCCTCACAGGAGTGGGATAATAGCTCGCGAGAACGCTTCGAACTCGTTGACAGGGCATGTTTGTCTTTCATCCTCTTTCCTTCTCCCTGTCTCCCTCTGTGCCGCACCTCGCCGTTCCACGTCTTCTGACCATGTGGAAGTATGCAGAGTATCTGACTGTGCATGGGTTTCTGGTGATCCTTGTAATCAAGAAAAGGCATCAGATTCGAAGCCCGGCGTTGAAGTTCTTCACGAGAGGTTCAATTATATCAGGAGTTTCTGGGCCACGAGACTATCGGAGAGTATGCGATTAGTATAGTAAGCACGAGTGTTGAAACCGAGATCGAACGAGAAGAAACATTTATGATGATCGGCTTAGGCTGGGGAACAAAGCCGACTGCATTTGCGCGGCCGCTTCAGTTTCAAGCGCCGCCCAATGTCAGCCCTAGTCCAGATCGGCAACTGAAGAGGAGAGGTATCTCAACGTTCAATCTTATACACAGTCTTATACCCTCGTTGCTGTCTCCGGTTCCTCACTACGACGTTGGGGTTGTCATTTCAAGCAAGCATGCTGCGGTAGCGCTGCCACAAACAAAGTACACTGACACCTGCCAGCTACCCACTACTTACCGTGCCAATGCAGTTGCCAGATCTGTTTATAGCCGTTGCCGCGTCACCAGCTCTTGGCTGCATCAGTGATTAACGAAGTCGACAACGTGCTTGAGCGCTACACAATGTTGGTGATTCAGAGTTCGGACATCTGACGTGGAGGTATTCGAAGCTTCAATTATTGACAACCCCCTTGGACTTCCTCTGATCCGAGACACGGACACGGCCAATTGCCAGCGGTCGT
The DNA here is from genome assembly GCA_038093535.1 of Boletus reticulatus. NCBI lineage: Eukaryota > Fungi > Basidiomycota > Agaricomycetes > Boletales > Boletaceae > Boletus > Boletus reticulatus. The sequence continues at coordinate 136,778 of JBBPSJ010000032.1, forward strand.
CTGGTATTATGTCTACTAGTCCAGAAGCCACCTGTCTGTCCTCTTCCAGCAAGATGAATGAGGATGGTGATGAGCTAGGTTCCCTAGGGCCCTAACTGTCAGAGAGCATGTAGCTGGACAGCTTCACTTCCTTGGAAAATTAATAAACTGGATGTTCGTCGGCAGTAAAGGTACATTCTTCGTAGGCAAAATCGTAGGCAAAAATAGATACATGGACGAACGATGATACAATAGGTCTGCACAGTCCTATGTAATTATAACCCAATCGATGCCGGTGTTTTCTTCCTTGGTAACCTGTCCGACGTGGGTGCGAAAAGGTTGAGCGGCGTACGTATCGTTCACTCCCGCCTCAGGGTGTGGCAGGTCCTCCTTTCTCGGCAGTTCCTCTTTGATGGTCCCCAGAGACGGAGCAACCTCTATCGAATTCGTGTCCACTATCTTCCTTCGTATCTTCCCCAGGAAAACGAGCGAAGGCTGGTCGCCGTCCACCTGGTCAGGACTCAGCATCATCAAGATTTTCCGCAGGCGTGCCTGTACCTGCACCGTCGACCCCTGAGGCTATTGTGGGAAAGCTTGGAGCGTCAAAGTATACCGTACTGCAGCGACGCCTGTTATCGTCTAGATCCACATCTGGGCCCCTGGTAAAGGCCTGCTTGCGCTGGTCCTTTGAAGACCCCTCTTGGATAATGGCAAGACGAAATTTTTCCCTGTTCATTTCCGAGATCGACGACGGGTGACCGATATGTTCGAAGTCCTCCCCATCTGTACCTCGTGTCAAGTTTGTCTCTCGCCCGACTGCCGGATTTTGGCCGACTATCTCCAGAAGTGTCACGTTTGACTGAATACCCGTTGCTGCATCATCAGCCTTGGAAATAACCGCTATAAGAAGCAGACACGTACCTGACCTACGATCTCCTGGTGGACGCGGGGTTTCGGTGTAGTGAATGTCACGTCTGAAGGGTCATCAACGATGACATGAAGGCGAGTAGTTTGCGTGTTCCGGCGAGATAGGTTTTCTTCTGGCAATGCGCCACTAGCTTCGAGATTGCATCCGCAGCAGAATAGGCAGCGCAAGAAGCCATACAGCAACATGACGATCCTAGGTGGCATGACGGACGCTTGCGAAGCTAGGGACCCCCTCAGAACTAGGGGATGCACTAAGAAGAAATTTGGATGGTGCTGGGTCTGAAGAAATAAACGTTTTCCCGTGCCGAACAACGAGTGGGACATGTGGTGACGGAAAGGTGAGTAGTTTATACACGAGAAGTGTAGCGGTTACAGCAAGGTTGCAGCGTTGCCGGTTCCGTGCTAGCCAGGTAGGCGACTCTTGTGTTTGCTCGCCTCGCCAAAATTGGTTTAGTAGCTGGGAAAACAGCCAAGGAAGATCGTGGCCCTGCATGAACGTTCCAGGGTATTGTGAAAGCTCTGGCTGAAGGCAAAGGCAAGGGGAGTACCTGGACTTATCGTAAGAAACACTGTCCGGTTTGGATTGGTACTTGGGCACTCGTCGGTGGGGCAAAAAAATTAATCGTCAACGGGGTTACATACATGATGTAGGCAATGAGGAGCCACGTCCAGTTACGGTACTTAGCTTCCTCCCTGAGGGAAGTTGCTCTTATCGGGCCTCGTTGTAGATAATGACTCGCGGTTGATGACATGTCCTGCGCGACGTGGGGCCTTGGATGAACCAATGCGAAAATCAGGTCGAAAAACTCTGTCCGTGCTCAGACCTGAGATGGGTAGACGATAGAACGTATCGAGAAGAGCTCCCGGGGACAGAAGAACACGCACCGGGAATGTGTGGGACAGGTTGCGGGAGAGTAAATAAAAATCACACCACAGTTTCGGAGCTTCCATCATCTCCGTTCAGATGGATGGCCGTGCACGGTCCAAGCGCTTGTACATATAAGTACTAGCTCCAGTTGCGATGTCAGCTGGGGAACTCAACAGTCGCAACCCCCTTTGCTGTATCCTGCGGGCGCTGCCAGTGCGGAAATGAAATCTGGTAGAAATGTAAGGGAGATTTCTACCCACAGTAAAGGTCGTCAATCCGACCCATCGGACTGGGCGTAGTGACCTAACCCCCGCTGGCGGTCAGTCCCATGGGACGCTGACTTATGTTCGTCCACTGGACGATATCGAGCGACTCGGAGTTTTCTGCATATAAGGACTCATTAGATAATCACAGTGCCTACTTGGTTCCGTTCACGCCCTTAAAGACTGAAGTTACCAATAACTTGCTGATCCTCGTAAACTAGTCCATACATTGATAACTTCACTGTGATACCACCAGTAGTCGACCTTCATCCACCTCTTTGAATGGCTCACGACCGTAATGCATTGGTGTGTCTGCTAGTACCGCCTTCAGTCTGCCTTCTCACCGTTCTCGACTGCATTACTACAGTGGCTAACCGGACAAGATGAGTCGGTAGAAGTTAACCAGCGTGCGTTGATCGACAAGGTGCTTGCCCGCTACTCTGGCGAGTTCACTGGTGAGTCGATCAATTGTGGTTCGTTCTGAATTTCAAACAAACTATCGATGTCAGTATTCCGGGAACTCCTACAAAACTCGGATGATGCTCGGTCGTCCGCAGTCGAAATTCACTTCGAGACTGCTGCATACCTCCGTCGGAAAGAAGGCGAGCAAGGAAACATCGATATCCCGTCCCTCCCTAATCTCAGGTCTACTCATGTACGACGAATACTCATGTGCCGTCATGCCCTTCTTGTTGACTTGACTTTTCTCGAGGTTACCCAATGGACGTTTAGAAACAATGGAATCAGCTTTAGAGACGAGGATTGGACGCGACTTCGAAAGATCGGTACGTGACTTTCTTGAATGCGAAATTTTCGTTTCCCAACGTGTCTGTCTCCGCTTTAGCTGAAGGAAACCCTGACGAAGAGAAGATTGGCGCGTTTGGTGTCGGTGAGTGAAAATATCCCTTCGTTCGATATGTCGGTGCACAAACACTTCATTAGGATTTTACAGCCTATTTTCGGTGACGGAGAACCCATTCGTGTCGTCTGGAGGTATAACGGTTCATCTCTATCGAGCTATATGATCAAAACTTTCTGTTAGGGCACGGAATGCAATTTTATTGGAAGGACAACAAGGATCAGGTATCACTGTTTCCCAAAACACCAATTCGTTTCCTCATCGTATCATCTACCAGTTGAATGTCCGCCGTGGTGATCTCCCTTCGAAAGGGACCCCAGATCCATGGACGACGTTTGAGATGACTTTGCGAGAGGCTGGTCCCATACCGCCAGCGTTTGACTTTATGCGATTCCTCACATCGTCAATCACGTTCATGATTCACCTGAATGATGTCAGCGTGTATTTTGACGAGCATCGCATTGGCCATATCAGGAAATCACCTGGGGTAGCAAAAGCCGTCGAACTTCCTAGAGTATTGAAACGATCCAGCCAGTCGAATATCATGAATGTCAAAGGAGTGCAGTCTCATCGTGAGCCCTCTTCACGCTGTCTGTATGCGGACCAATAACGCATTCTATTTAGCCATTAGGATTAAGGTGGAGGTCATGCATGCCATATATATTGATGGGACCGAGAAACGTCCATTGCTTGAGGTCCTGGAGCCTCGCAAGCCGAAAGGCGGATTTTTCTCTTCCCTTGTTTCTGCCTTGACAAGTCAATCAACACCTCAGCCCGAGACTCCAGCGTTGCCACCACACCCTCCCAAAGATCCGGCAGAACTGTATGACATGAATGTTACCCTTACCGTGTTCACTGCGGAGGTTGACGTCAAGGTGGACAAGAAACTTTCTGCAGAACTCCTCCGTTCTACAAAGAAGAACCCCCCTACGCGGCTCGAATATAATTTGATTTATGTAGGCGTTTCAGTGTTGTCGGTCTTCACGAAGGCTCATCACATTTCACACGAAGACCGGGAAAGATGAGTATGATCAGAGTCTGGCGGATGACAAGAACCAGCCAATAGCTTGCGGAAGCCTTTTCCAGGGTTTGCGTGCAGATTTGAACGGGTTTGTGATACCGATGCTCACTTTGTGCGTTGACTGAGGCTGTTTCAGGATTGGGCATACACGGATCTTCATTGTCTGCGTTGATGCCTTCTCGACCTCCCTCTTTCATTGACCTCTCTATGTAGGGACACGCAACTGGTCAAACCACAGGTATCGGTGGCCACATGGCGTCGCGCTTTATTCCGACCGTCGAGCGTGAATCGATAGATCTCGTGTAAGTTCATCGTCTTGTTTGTTCAAGTATATGTATACTTACATAGCCCTTCTAAGTGACAGGAACGTCGCGGGTATGCAGCTCCTTGCATGCTTCTAACTTCCACTAAGTCTGCCCTAGTCTGGAATAAAGAGTTACTCTACGTTGGAGGGTTCCTCGCTCGTACGGCATATGAATTGGAACTCTCCAACATCCACAATTTGTGGGAAGGCGCCGCCAAGTCGAATGGTACGCTCGACTTCCGTCCACCACAAGAATTAGAGGACTGGCTCCTCCAGCGCTTCATTCATGTTCTCAAATTTTTCACTTTTCATCACTCTACACCTTCATCGGAGGCGTCCCAATTGCTGGAAGCTTCGTTCTATGGATGTTCCTCGGTGCCCTTGAGGCTTCTCTCGTCTTCTGGTGTCCGCGGAGCCCCTGATATCAGGGAATTTGACCCAGTTTTCTCGGCGTTTTTGAAACACCTCCCGGTCTTGCCACAATCCGTTATACAGGACGGAGCGCGCACCATCAAAGCCCTGCAAGCTCAAGGCATGCTCTCCCCTATAACCTTTGTTGATGTTCTGCAAGAACTCCGTCAACATCCTCTCAGCGAAGAGGAACTCATTGCTTGTCTTAAATGGTGGACTGGCCTTAAACAAGATGATTCCGATGTCAACATGGCTCAAATCCGTGTGCGATTGTTAAATGTGGCGGTCCTCAGTGGTGCAGACGGAAGAGTGCTTCCTCTGTCATCAGTGCAATATTTCATCAACACCAAGACGCTTGGTACTCATATCCCATTGGACGGACCGCTTCCCGTTACTCTCATGCCGTTGAATATCACCAAGCATTTTACGCCTGCCGAGCTGACGAGCTTCAACTGGTGCGAATTTACTATCATCGATTGGTTACAACACGTCTCGCAAGCGGATGTCATGTCGGCGAATCCGGATCACGATTTCACGAAATCGGTGGTCTGGGCCGAGCGTGTATTGACCATTCTATCTCGCATATGGCCTTCGCTGTCGAACGAGATGCATACCTCGGCAAAGAAGATATTCGCTAGAAAGAAGTGTATCCCAACATCATGTGGATTAACATCCCCGGAGCTTTCGTATTTCTCGAACACCAACATGACACTGTTTGGCGATCTTCCGCTGGTACAGTTTCCTTCCGGCTTCGTTGTCAAGGGTCAGATGGAGAAGCTGCTCTCATTTATCGGTGTTCGGAAACATGTCGATCTCCAGCTAGTTTTTGACCGGTTAGTTGCGTTGGTGTTCGTGTCCATTGATTTCGTGATTGAAGCCGTGTGTCTAGGATGGTGAAGACGGGTGATTGGGGTATATCCGATCTCGTCGGATATCTAGTCCAGGTGCGGGATACGCTGATCAACGAGGAACTTACCAGACTGGCATCGACGGCGGCGTTTCCCAAGGAAGGTGCACCGTCGGCTGGGGGTAAGAAGAAGCCTCGATATTGTGCTCAAGATCTCTACGAACCCATAGACATCTTCCGGCAGCTGGAGCTTCCCATCCTAGACTGGGGTACAAAGTCCAAGTGGCGGAATAATTCAGAAGAAGGTTGGTCCCTGTATGTACGACCTTTGAAAACAGCTGACGTGAGGGCTAGCTAAGTTACTATATCGGCTAGGGTTGCGTCGTTTTCCGCCATTGGAGACTACGGTGACACTGTGTTCTTCCTCGGACGCCAGTGTTCGGTTGTCCGCTTTCAAGTATCTCTGTGATAACATTCCTTCTAAATACCCGGATTATAATCCAGATAACTTTGGGCATATCGTATTTATTCCTGCGGAGGGTGAGGATGGCACTCATCTAGGAAAGCTGGGAGAGGTACATTACCCCATATTACAAGTGCAACACCATTATATAACATTTTCTGCACCATTCTAGGTATTCTCTGGGACTCAATGGAAAGTCCTCGGTTTCTCGGTCGTTCAAGACAGTTGTCGAGAAGCTGTCGTCAGTAAACTAGGGATACAGCCTCACCCCCCTACATCGATGCTTCTTTCCCTGCTTGAAAAAACGCCACCACCCAATGAAGCCACTGCGCGACAGTGGTTTGAGATTCTGGCGGAGCGCATCTCGAGTAAGGGGCCGCTCGTACTTCCTTTTGGTCCTCTCATAGGATGTGATAGGTTTCACTCAACCCCAACTAACGATACTCTCAAAGTTGCCGATCGTCCCCACAAAGGGTTCGGGTGCTCAACAACTGCGATGGCTCATGCCCACTCAGTGTTACCTGGGTAGCAAAGGCGAATTTCACTCCAAGTTGTTCGCCTTTGTTGACTTCGGGCCTGTTGCAAACAGGTTTCTGAGTGCGTGTGGTTCGAAGAGCGAGCCATCTATCGACGAGGTTGCAGAGATTTTGATATCCGATCCCAAAAAGTTTTACGCTCTCTCTGGAGGGTATGAGAGGTCCGTGTCCCATGCTCGTTCCTGTTGGTTGTCCACTTACACTGGCCCCTAGTTTCTTGGCAGAGTTACGTAATCTTGCTGTCAATAGCCATGCTATCACCATTGGCACGAAAAGCAAGATGAAGATCTCGCCCATTTTGCTCGGTATGCGGCGCCAGAGAGCCCCGAAAACGTCCTCGGACAAAGCTGTACTGGCGGAGTGGGATGAAGATGGTTGGGAGGATCTGCACGATTTGCGGAAACCCAGCGAAATCGTCATTGCAGATGATACGAACGCGTACCAACTTTTTGGCGACTCTATCTTTGCAGCGCCGCAAGAGGACCTTTTGGAAAGTGCGCAAGCGGTGATGCAGTCAGAGGGGATATCATGACTAATTACGCCAACAGGTTTTTACGCGTCACTTGGATCGCGACGCTTGAGCACTGCCGTCCGAGAGGAATATAAGGTGTCCAACGAGATGTCGGATACGAAGATTGCCTCTGACGTCCGGGCTCTCGTACTTGAAAGGCTACCGCTGTTCCTTCATGAGCACACGCACACACGCACAAAGGTGCCGCTCTCGTGGCTTTCCGGCGCACATAACTTCAAAGTCAAGGTATTTGCAAAGTTGGTTGTTTCCAAAACGCTTGATATCGGGAGTGGCAAGACGACACGCACACTGGATGCGTCAGCTGCTGCGAAGCGTGTTGGTTCGGGACCAATCGAGCTGTGGCTTTCCTACAGCGCACAGGTGGATATGTACGAGTAAGTCGCTGTTTTCCATTCTTCGCCAGTTTTACTTGGTACTCAGTTATTGAACTAGAGTTGCGACATCTCTCTGTCGGTTGCTATTCGAGAAAGCCAAGGTTAACGATACCCTCCTATTTATGACAATTCTCTCTACCGATCTGAAAGCGCTGAGAAGGAGAGGTTATAACGGTCGGTAGAATGTACATTCCTGTCCCCAAGTTGCCCGGCTCACGCAAACGTCTCATCAGTCGACAAGATCCTCAAGCAGCAGCAACAAGACAGAAAGTTGGCGGAAGAAGCGAGAAGAAGTCGTTACATCGGAGCAGAGGTGACCGACTCTGCGGCGACCCTTGTTCCCCAGCCGGTAGCACAACAACCTCTGAGAGCAAACTTTCCCGACTCTACTGCGACGCGTTCCAAGTCACCCACGCGGCGTCCTGGGTTGCCTGGAGGTTGGGAGCCTGCACCTGGTTCATCGCCGCTATCCACAATCCCACCCCCAACTGCGACGCCCAGCATACCAGAGCAGCTGAATGAGTTGGGGATCACACCTCCAATTCCCCCTACCAACCCCCAGCCCACCAACAACGTCCGCCCCATTAGTAGCGCACTGCAGAATTTGAGACGCAAGGTCGTTTCGCATATGCCATCTTCCTCGGAGATCGTTCGACTCGGATCTACACCGTCTCCGCTGCCTACACAGTATGCTCCAGTTGCACCTGCAACAAGTTTTTGTTTTTCACTCATCCATTCATGACAGGAACACGCGACACGTGACGCCTCAAAGTAACATTCGTGGGTGATGTATGTGTCTGCAGAACTCGTGGCTTGACAAGTATGTGTCCAGGGGCCAATGTTGACATGGCAATCAATGCATGCAAACCTGAAGAAGGGACGTTACTTCACAATCGCAAGAAGATGGAGATCGTCAACGAGTCTTTGAACGAAGGCTACTGTGATACGTCTGGTCAGGTTGGCAATCTGGAGCTCCTTGGTAGGTTGGAAATTCGTCCCTCAACTGCTGATTATTGATGATCTGGCTAGGAAAAATGGGGGACGTGAGGGTCTTTGTCACTAAAGGCGAGTCTAGACAAGCGTATAGAAACGGATCATATCCGGGTTACTGAGTGTTGTATAGATGTGCCTGACGCCGACACGTTCATGACGCGCATGCGCGACCCGCTCGCCCGATTCATACACGTCGTTACGCCACTTGCTCAGATATACAACCTTCCGATGACCTCGTTGCACATTTTCTATGACATGACCGGGGGACTCATTGCATTCAACCGAAACGGAAGCATCTTCCTCAACCTGCGTTTTTTCGAGGCATGGCGTGAGTCTCATCGATTCCTTTGAACCTCGAGGACGAAGCAGAGATAACCCCCTTCTACAGACGATCAAGACGCCAAGAATGGTCACCAACAACAAGCTCAGATATCCTGGTCTGTCTGCTTGTTGCCCTTCTCCTTTGCGCTGGCGGCTAACTCTTTTCTCGTGATGTGCCTAGGTTCTTTGCGATCGCACACGAGATTGCACACAACCTCATCGAGCCGCACAATTCAGAACACGAGTTTTACTTTTCAGCGATCTGTGAAGCGCATATGCTTGCCTTGTCGCGGCTCATAGTGTGATGGATTTAATGTGGCTGTGTTTGTACGTGGGAAAGAAATGTACCAGCCAATCATAACCTTTGAACTTGTCGACTTGGTGTCAACGTGAGTCTGTCCGTGACCTCGCGTTATCTCAGTGTAAAATTTCTCTATGGCACTGGAGGACTCTGGGGCGTTTCCCTCAACCAGGGCCATTTCAAAGTGTGACGTGAGTATACGTTTACTAGAAGCAAAAAGGTAGGACTATTGAAGCACATGAGACAGTACCGAAACTAAGATTCACTTGGAGGATGCATATCATCTAGACTAATACTGACATCCTTTGTAAAAAGTCAGACTACTAGCCGAACTGGGATCTTGGCTCGGGTGTGTGACTCGGAGCACCATTCTCCGGGCTACGGGTAAGACGTGTTATATCGCATTCCTGTCTCGAGAGAAGCCTTTTTTGACTGTAGTTGCAAATTTGGAGGGGACCCCACTTTTCTACTATCGTGCACGAACTTTCTCTGCTGTCCGAGACCACGAGGTAGCAAACAAAGGTACGGTGAACATGTGGCGTACTTTGCAGATAATTTCCAAACATGCTCGCGTTCTTGCAGTGCCAGGTGCCGCTCTCTGTCACAGGCAGGGATTAAGCGCTAAGCGCTGGCTGGAATCTGGATGTTTGATCTACACGACGTGCACGCTCATGGAAAAACTGGGAGAGTGTGCAAGTAAGTCATTCCCGTAGCAAGTTGCGGGATAGAGACTGACCTCAATTCTAGAAGGCTTCGTTCTTCGAAATGAATTACTACGATGGTTTTCCCATGCACGTCGTGCTGACCATCAGGCTGCGCTGGATCGTACGGATCGGATCCGCCACTGCAAGCTGGTAGTTGATGGATACCGCTCCCGTTTCCACCCAAGTGGCCATTCCAACGCCTAATATGTATGATGAAAGCTTGTTTCGTATCATTGTCTCCTCGCACCGTCTAGGTCGGGGGTATTATCATGCGGTACATCCCACCCGTTGAAGGGTATTTCCATTTCCACGTAAGCCAGCTCCAGGGTATAAAAGGAGCCCGGTGCTCTGTCTCTCTTCTACTCACATCTCCTTTCATTCGTAGCGCCATGTTCATCCGTCTATCATTTGTGACTCTCATCTTTGCCGTGGCTGCCCTCGGAATGCCAGTCAAGCGCGACGCTGTGAAGGTCGGACAAGACTTCGAGGGCCTGGATGATCAAGTGAATGTGCTCGACGCGTCTGTTATCGCATACCATGGTACATTCGCTCAGATACTTGTGAGTATCACTGCTAAGCAAAACCCCCCGCCTTTATTTTCGTTTACATCTGAATTCTGATATCTGCGCCTTAAAGGCCATCCACCAGGCCGCTGAGAACGTGGATCAGTCCATTCAGACTACGACGAGCGATGCCAATGTAAGTGTCTGCTGGCAACGCTCACCGTCGGTATGATGACGACCCTCTGCTTTCCACCCGACTTGCACGAAAGGCTAGTAAAGGCTTCGATGCTGATGAAGGCAATAGCATTTTAAGCTTTATAAAGGGGCACCTCGGACCCGACGTTAGGAAAGGCCTCGGTGACCTTGTAGCCAAAAAGACCGCCTTTGATACCGAGGATAAGGCCATCGCCGAGACAGATCTCGACAACCTCGAGAGGGATACCAAGGCATTAAGAGATGCGATTGTTGCAAAGGCGCCGGTACGTATGTCGCTCCTGGAGTGGGTGTAGGCATGGTGTTGTAGACCCAAAACCACGCCTATGCCTTGGTCCGGTTTCATTTATCCAGTCTTGACGTAATGATCTACGCAGGCGAGCCTGAAGAATGATTTTATGGAACAGTTCGACGCTATGGTCAACGAGATTGTTAATGCGGCCCAGGCATATTCAACCTGAACTGGGTGACTCAGACTCTTTCGGTGGAGTCGAAATAGTATCACCAATTGTTTCAGATGTAGAATGTTGTATTTGCTTTGCTTGCTAGTACTTTGTTCCAACTGTACAAGGGCACGAGTCTGCCGCTGCGAATGACAAATCCGTTCTTGATGTATGCATGCATGCTGGGGGTTCCAAGAGTTCCATCCCCAAAGAACAGTGCGGGTGCAACGCTTCCAGCGCCTTCAGGTGAGTGATTATATAAAGGGGACGATGCAACACCATCCATGGCTCGGTCTGCTGGTGCACGAAAGGATGTCTTCATTCATTACAAAAATCCACCGGGTAAACGAAACACTGTGGGAAGGAAATACAGTGATAAAACTTCTTCCCGATGCGTGCCATTGTGTGTCGCGCAACCTCGATGTTGTGTGCACGATCGGTAGGTTGTCGCAGGGACGAGAGTGAAGCCATGGTGGTAAAATAGGGAGCTTGAGGATCCTCAGTCTCTGGCTTGCCGCGGCTAAGAACATGGTCGCGGGATCCCGCCGGGCTCATTCAGTTTCGAGTACACGGTCAGTGCGTCCGACATCCGGGAGGTCAGGCGACACCCCAAGGCCTTACATGCAAAATCGATGACGACCAATATCGCCATGACATGATACCAAGGTTGGCGTCAGCGGTAGTTCAGGATATTCCCTCTCAAACAACGAGATCAAGATGGCTGTATTGTATACGACGTGCGAAGAGAAGCATAAAGTCGCGTTCCAGGACCAGTGATCGCCCGATCCTTGCTGGTTCTAATCCCGAGTGCACAATCAAATACGCGAATGATGTAGAAGGAAATCAATGCTAACCTTCTGGTGACGCAGAGCAACCTTCTACGAAAGGACGCCTACAATTCTCGGTCGACGTACGCAAGCAGGAGCTGCAGGAAGAAATACCGCATCTTCTTCGAAGCGCGGTCCTATCTGTAGGCTTTGGAAGTCGTTAGGGTGGGTGAGGACTGGGTTATTGGGCTCCTCAGATTTCATCCGCGATGAGCACAGTTTGTGTTTCCATATCCGAAACCGGCTGCTCACTGTAGACAGAGGCCAGCGTACGTAGAATAAACACCTGCATTTCAGCGTACTCCAATAGTGATTCACTTACTCTTCGCGGGGCACTGAGTTCTCCTAGAAGCGAACGGGAACGATGCGGTTAGTCGAGTCGCAGTCCATGAGAATATCGGGGAGGCGCCGTAACAAATGTAGCATTCCATATGTCTCACAGAATACTGGTACCGTCGCGTTCTGCAAAGGAGACCTCAATCATACTGGAAGAACCTCCACAGTCCAAAGGTGGTCAAAGCTTAATGTTTGTGATCATTCCAAGAAGTTGATGAACGAAAGGAGTTCAGGTACTGCTTAACAGTCTTACGATCATATAATCTGGCATGAGACTCGGCGTTCGTAGTGCTTGCATCTGAGTCACAGGTGCGGGAAATGAGCAGCCTAGGGGGCCAAGGTGAATGTGTATGCAAACGTATCAAGGTGTGTTTTCACAGAAAGGCTAGTTTATAACCCTAACCCTAATCGTTCCGAGTTCAATCTCCGACTGAACCATCTGGCTCCAGGGATGAGGCGACTACACACGCTCGACGCCAGCAAGAGCACCTTCAAGACACAAAGAATGTGAGTATACCCGAGTCGACGTCGTTGTCGTCTTTCGAGGACAGGCTCTCTGTACGTTCACGAGAAATCAGGATTGAAATCGGTCGTTTCATACGTCGGATCGCCTGGCCTCTGTCTGGATATGCCTTCTACACATCCATGTCCAGTGAACATGCAGCTGATGTCGTTGCAGATAAACAATGGGTCGGGTCATCAGGGCACAGAGGCGCTCGCACGCTATCGTACGTCCCACAATATTACGCATTCTTCCCGTTACTCAATATCTTTCTCCCTCCAGTTCAAGGCGCACACTCACCACAACAAGGCACCCGCAAAACTTCGCACTCTCGACTACGCTGAGCGCAATGGATACATTCGTGGTATCGTCAAAGAAATCATTCACGATCCTGGCCGGTAAGCTTGTCTTCGCACTTGCTGGGTCTCCCACTCAGGCGAGCCTTGATTAGCGGGGCACCACTCGCACGTGTTGTCTTTCGCGACCCTTATCGCTACAAACTTCGCCAGGAAACTTTTGTCGCCACTGAGGGTCTTCACACTGGCGCCTTCATTTACTGCGGTAAGAAGGCTACTCTCACCGTTGGCAACGTCCTTCCGGTAGGACAATGTCCCGAAGGTACCATTATCTGCAACGTCGAGGGGAAAGTTGGTGACCGTGGTACCCTCGCGCGTACATCTGGAAACTATGCCACTATCATCGGGCACTCCCCCGAGGACCGCAAGACCCGTGTTCGTCTCCCCAGCGGTGCAAAAAAGACGATCTCTGCGAGCTCGCGTGCGACGATCGGGATTGTTGCCGGTGGCGGACGGATTGACAAGCCTTTGCTCAAGGCTGGTCGTGCCTTTCACAAATTCAAGGCTAAGCGCAACAGGTATGAAAGGTTCTATACGTGCCGTATGGGACGGTGGCTCTGATCTTGTCGTTCTTCTCTTAGCTGGCCTCGTACTCGTGGTGTTGCTATGAACCCCGTTGATCACCCCCACGGTGGTGGTAACCACCAGCACATTGGTAAAGCCTCAACAATCGCTCGCTCTGCTGTTCCTGGACAAAAGGCCGGTCTCATTGCTGCTCGCCGGGTATGTAGTTCCTCTACATCTATACACCGAATTTCGCATTCTGAACATGCGGATCCGTTTTCAGACTGGCCTGCTGCGCGGTACGGTCAAGGTCAAGGAGGTGTAAACGGGTCGTTGGCGTTACTCTGTTTTTACATATCGTTTACTATGTTTCATGGCACCCACTCCAAAAACTTCTGTATGGTCGGTAGTGACCCGAAATATGAGTCATCATACAAGGGTCCCACGCCAACTGAACAGTCCTTGTCACCAAACATCAACTACCTCCTGAAGGCCTGATCCACAAGCCATGGCAACAAAAAAAGACAACAAGCTGGCCTTTCTGTCAATGCCAGCGCCAGCGTCATATGTCGCTGGTCTCGGTCGCGGGTGAGTACAAGTTCACTTTTCCAAAGAACTGATTGCATATTCTCCCCAGTGCTTCTGGTTTCACGACGCGTTCAGATATCGGTCCTGCCAGAGAGGGTCCATCCGCAGAGGCAATTGCGTGCGTACTCTTTCTTCTCCACTCTGACGGTGGGTTTAACGGGATCACAGCGAGGCGCAGGCCAGACGCGGTGAAGAGCCTGAAGTTGACTCTGAACAGTTCCAAGACCCCGACAACGAATACGGTCTCTTTGCCGGTACGACATACGAACAAGATGATGAAGAAGCAGATAAAATTTACGAATCTGTCGACCGGAACATGGACTCGCGGAGACGGGCACGCAGGTGTGTGCTTTCCGGTTCGTTTGCGTTCCCCGTTCGTGTCTTGCTGAACCACAATGGCCATTGCCTTGATTATTAGGGAGGCACGCGAAAATGCAGAATTGACCCAACATCGAGCAGAACGTCCGAAAATTCAACAACAGTTTGCGGATTTGAAACGTGGCCTTTCTGTCGTCACCGATCAGGAATGGGAAAATATACCGGAAGTAGGTAATCTTACACGCAAGAAGCGAAGAAAGGATGAAAGATCCTTTGTCGTCCCCGACAGCATCATCGTGGGTGACAGAACAAAGACGGAATACGAAAGTTCGTTCGACACGAGAGAGTCCGCGGATTCTGGGACGATGACCAATTTCGTGGAGATTGGTCAAGCTCGAGATAAGATTTTGTCGCTCAAACTTGACCAGGCGAGAGTCATCATCATCAGCGGGCTCACGACTATACTCACATCCGATGCATTGCAGATCTCGGGCACGTCGACCAATTCCGGATTGGCTACCTCGGTAGACCCCAAGGGTTACCTGACGTCCTTGGATAGTGTCGTCATAAAGTCCGAGGCTGAAATTGGTGACATTAAACGAGCGCGAATGCTCTTCGATTCGCTCGTGAAATCAAATCCAAAGCATGCACCAGGTTGGATCGCTGCCGCATGTTTAGAGGAGCATGCCGGCCGAATGGTAACCGCACGCAAGCTGATCAAGGCTGGGTGTGAACAGTGTCCAAAGAGCGAAGACGTATGGCTCGAAGCTGCTCGATTGCATGTGTGTGCCGGTTCATTCATTGGAATCCCCTTTCGGCGCTGATTCTCATCACAGAACCGAGACGACGCTAAAATTATCCTTGCAAACGCAGTCCAACATGTCGGGCAAAGTGTAAAAGTATGGCTTGCCGCTGCCGATCTGGAACAAGATGCGAAAGCGAAGAAACGAGTTCTCCGAAAAGGTGTGTCTAACGTTTGCCTGCTGTCAACGTTGTCCCTCACCCTTTTTGTAGCTCTTGAGAATATCCCCAATTCCGTACGCCTATGGAAAGAGACGGTCAACCTCGAAACGTCTGCGTCTGATGCCCGTGTCCTCCTTTCTCGTGCCGTCGAAGTTATTCCTCTTTCTGTCGAGCTTTGGTTAGCACTCGCTCGTCTTGAGACTCCTGAGCGCGCGAAAGCAGTCTTGAACAAGGCTCGCAAGTCGGTCCCAACCTCCCACGAGATTTGGATAGCCGCAGGCCGTCTTCTCGAACAGGAAGCGACTGCGGATCCAGATAAACCTGTCGAGGCGAGAAATAAAGAACTTGACGTTGTCGACAAGACGATCGAAGCAGGTGTGCGTGAGCTGCGACGCCACCAGGTGCTCTTGACGCGGGAACAATGGTTGAAGGAAGCAGAGCGATGTGAAACCGAGGGTTCGCCGAGGACGTGTGAGGCAATCATCAAAGCGACGGTGGCCATGGAGGTCGAAGAGGAAGATCGATTGGACACGTGGGTAGCGGACGCAGAGAGTGCGGAGGCGAGGGGGATGGTGGGCACGTCCAGAGCGATTTTGGCGTATGCGCTCAAGATATTCCCTGATAAACGCAATTTGTGGCGCAAAGCAGCAGACCTTGAGAAAGCACGTGGAACTCGGTACGTACTGTCAATCCCCCTCGTCTATTTCGGTCTCGTGTTGATGATGACCTTGCAGCGAATCACTTGACGCGGTGCTCATGCAAGCTGTACATTACTGCCCGCAAGCAGAGGTGTTGTGGCTGATGGCTGCAAAAGAAAAATGGTTAGCTGGGGATGTACCGTCTGCCCGCGAAGTTTTAGAAAAGGCCTTTATTGCCAACCCTGAAAGCGAGCAGATTTGGCTTGCTGCCGTTAAGCTGGAGGCGGAGAACGGTGAATTGGGTGTCGCAAGGGAGTTGCTCATCCGTGCACGAACGGTCGCTGATACCGAGCGGGTAAGTCATCTGTACATTTGTCTAATTTGACATGATCTCACTCTTGAATAGATATGGATGAAATCTGCTGTGTTTGAGCGACAACAAGGGCGTTACGACGTTGCTCTCGAGACGGTATCGACAGCGATGACCAGGTTCCCCAAGTTCCCCAAGTTGTATATGATCCAAGGACAGATTCACCAATTGCAGAACAACTATTCCGCAGCCCGCGCATCGTATGCAGCAGGGATGAAGGCATGTCCCAAGGATGTCACTCTTTGGGTTCTCGCGGCCAAGCTCGAAGAGCTGGACGGCAAGAGTATCAAAGCACGCGCCATCCTCGAAAAGGGACGTCTAGTGAATCCTGCCAACGAGATTTTATGGGCCGAATCCATTGGCGTGGAAGAGCGATCTGGTGGTGCTGCACAAGCCAAATCGACGCTATCGCGCGGCCTTCAAGAATGTCCCACATCGGGTATTCTATGGTCGATGGCCATTTGGGCTGAACCGCGTCCGACACGCAAGTCACGGTCGGTGGATGCGCTGAAAAAGTCCAAAGACAACTCGATAGTGACGTGCACGGTCGCGAGATTGTTCTGGGCTGAGCGCAAGGTGGAGAAGGCGAGACAGTGGTTCTCGCGGTCGGTTGCGACGGAACAAGACAGGGATCAGGGTGATCATTGGGCATGGTGGCTTAAATTCGAGAGACAGCACGGAACACCGGTGAGTTGTCTACCTGGGTTTATGATGTGACAGCCCATGCTAAGCGTTTCCTTTTTTTCCCTCTGTCTAGGAGCACGTCGCGGAAGTTGTCAAACAATGTATTGCTGCTGAGCCCCATCGAGGGCCGATGTGGCAGTCGGTAGCCAAGGACGATAGGAATGTAGGCAAGAACACGAAGGAGATGCTAGAGTTGGTCGCAGAGGCGTTACATTAACCGGAATTCCATAATGTATACCTACTCCCCATGGGATTTTACTTGTAATACGAGCGACCATTCGTTCACATCACCCTCGCTGGCTCAAAGTGATGATCAAGTTGGTATTGCCACACTCAAAGT
Source organism: Boletus reticulatus (assembly GCA_038093535.1). Taxonomy (NCBI): domain Eukaryota; kingdom Fungi; phylum Basidiomycota; class Agaricomycetes; order Boletales; family Boletaceae; genus Boletus; species Boletus reticulatus. Next base: position 154,066 of record JBBPSJ010000032.1, read on the forward strand.
CATTGATAAACGCTTCACTGCCACTGGACACCGCCGTCTGGTCTCGTTGGTGGCATTCCATTGAACAAGCCTGGCGTGAAGAGCGCTCGTCGCATTCAAGTCATGCCTCGTACCATCGGTTCTCTTGGGAGCGTAGCCCTCCTCGTCTCAAGCACCACCGGCCCCTCGATGGTCGTTATTCCGCTCCTGTTCCAGCAAGCAGGATGGTTGACGTGCGTCAGTTCATCGTTTCCTGTTAAAGCTTACACATTGCGCCTCGTCTAGCCCCCTCCTCGCGTTTGCGGTGATTGCATTACTGTCCGGGACCGCAGCGCTGTTCGTCGTTGAAGCAATGTCCTCCATAGAAGGAAACGAAGCGTTTCAAGCATCCATCGAATTCACAACGATCGCCCACCTCTTTCTGGGCAAGAGGTGGCATGTCACCGTACAAGCCTTGCTGTATCTAGCCCTTCAGACCTTGGTAATTGCCAGTCTGTTGGAGTCTTTCCAGGTCTGCCTTCTTTCCCGAAACCCTACCATTCCCCGCGCAGACCTCTTGACAGGGCATGGATGCATTCCTTATCAGTCTCGCTCACAAGACGTGCGCCGTCAGTTTTACCGATGGGTGGGTCTGTGGTACGTCCTATTTCTCGACGCACGACGGTGAGCTCAATATACACAGTCAGTCAAATTCCACCCAACGCAAACAGTGCATTCTCCGGGCACATTCTTGGTTCGTTTGGAACACTGGTGAGCACCATGTCCCACCTCAAACTTTGTACGCTCATCGGCGCCATAGATCACCATATCCCTCATCTTTCCCCTTAGTCTCGTCCACCTTGTAGACAATATCATATTTCAAGTTGCATCATTCATCGTACTTCTCATCATAACCGTCGTATGGATTGCCATCTTCATAGTTGGCGGCCTCAACACCAACCACACCCCAGTAGTAGGCAACAACCAATCCACAGTTGTCGGATTCGTGCTTTCAAACTTCTCATTTGTCCGTCCTTCTCCATCATCTGCTACTCTCCGTCCAATGCCTTTATTTTTATAGGTGATGACCATCCCGGCATGGGTAAATAACACACATCCTTGTGTCAACGTCCGCCATATTGTGTGGATGTCCGTCCTCATCTCGTGTCTCATCTATGTTCCCATTGGATGGTTGGGCAGCTTGGCGTTCGTTTTCCGGGACAACGCGACACTTTTGCAAGCGTTGGCGACGGATACAAGACACGGGGCTTTGAGCACAATCGCGCGGGTGTCGAGCTACGTGTTTCCGCTAGGTGTGTTTTCCCATTTTGTCTTATTTACGTTGACCGCAATTTCGTCCTTTGTCAGCGGTGCTCATCACCTCAATTCCGGTATTCACGATCGTGATTCGATACAACCTTTTACGAGGAAATATATGCTCCTATAAAATGGCCGTCTTTTGGTCTGCCATATTCCCCTGGCTAGTTGCTATACCCTTTCAAACCAACGTACGTTATCGTTTACCTCACAACCGACATTGTAATGCTTAGTGTCGATGGATTCAAGGATGGTCTTGCGACAATACTGAATTGGGCTTCCTTGGTATTCACCACCCCTTCTAATCTCCTCGTCCCTTTCATCCTATTCATAGTGTCGAAGAGACACTCGGCCTCCGCTGTCTTAGATGCAAATGTCTCCCCCGGGGTTCCCGAGGTCGAGCCACCGTTGACGCTGATTGGAATGTCGACAACACCAGAACCCGCCGTGACTCCCGTGGAGAATGTTCCAATTGTGATCGTCACCGATTCGACAGACGAAGACCGTCGGAGCACAGACGAGATGAAGACACTAGTGTCAACGTCCGGGGAAGCGGGGGGATCTACCTTGGAAACAATCCCGATGGCCATCGTGAACCGCGTGTCGTCGCCGTCAAGACACCGCTATTATGGACAGGAAGTTCTGAGCGAGGGCGGCGACTGTTCGTCAAGCGCTCGTGGGATAGACCATCCTGTGCTCCTCCTCGACACAACAGGGAAAGCAGGAGGGGAGGCTCGCAAACGACGGCGGCCATCCCTCTCCCTCTCGTTGTCCCGTTCCTCGATCACGCACTCGTCCAATACCGGAATGGACGAGTTTCTGTTGATCAGCCCCACGTCGCCAGAGTCTCAGTCGCACAGCGTACGAGCCGTCCTTAGTGCACATAGCCCGCGGCCGAGCATGAGCACGGGCTTGGGGTCTTTTGATACAATAATCCCTGGTGCACCGTCGACGTCCGACGAGCGCCAACCTAGCGAGGGGTCGGACCCGTCGCGAGTTGCCGACGTGCGGCTGACCATATCCACGTCGAATGTGGGGATCGAGGAGCAGGTGCCAACGTTCAAGGCATTCCCGAACCTGTCCCCTACTTCGCCGATTCGATCGACACGCATCAGTGCTGTTATGTGTTTGATTGCAGGTGGGCTGGTTTTAACAGCGATCGTATACGCTATCGTACAGAGCATTGATGGTTCGGGTGCATAGACCGTGCGAGCGCGTGTGGATTGATATCCGTAGGGTATCATAGACATTTTTATTTAAGCCACTCAGTGGACTGATTCATGTACCCTTTTAGATGATACATTACCAGTTTACAGTTTAGAAACTAGAATTTAACTTCTTCCTGTTCCCCTGGCACTTTAGTGATCATGGACATTGAGAGCAAAGTTGTAGTAGGCTACTGATTATGTGTGTCAGATATCTAGCAAATTATATGTTACTGTCTTTGTGATGTTACAGGTTGTCAATCTGAGGCCCCTCAGCTGCTTGACAAATTCCTCAAGGACTTGAAATCCCTTGCTGTTTGATCAAGCCATTCATGCATTTCATTTTGGAGGGCATCAAGGGATTCAAAATCTGAGTAATCTTAGACGTGTTACCTGGAGTGTTAATATCATCCAAAATGGTCAGTATATTATACACAATAATCTCTGCAACTTGGAGTTCCCACCAAGATTGTTGCACTAACATTTTCTATTTAGTATGTCAATAAAAGCTAAACCCTCACCATGGAAGTACACCATGTAGAAATGGATGATACAGGAAGCAGACAAACTTGAAGTGGTACCCCCCATTCCAGAGCCTTCTGAACACACATCCTTGCACAATCCCAAGGGAGAGAGGGGGTGATTCCTTTCAGTGAGACAACGATGCTTGGCATCTTGACCAGCAATGCAGATGAAAGGGGTGGATGGGCTTTCAAAGTGGAGTCCAAGGCTCTTGGCAAACATGGGCAGCATGGATGAAACAGAGGTATGACATGTTTACATGTTCCACAACCGGACCCATTGGACGCACGAATTCACAACATGAATCATTTAATGTCGGCCAAGTTCCCTCCAGCGGCCCTCTCGATCGCCTTGACCATCGTCTCCAACCGTTTCTCCATAGTACCCCCCTCCTTTTGCTTCTGTTTCCCCCGTTTGCGGCCACCAGTAGCCTCTTCCTCGTCTTCCTCTGCATCGGCCGTCCTCGTCCGTTCGACCATAAACTCGCCTACGAACCTTGCTACCGCTTGCTCCCCCACCTCACTGTGTGCCCGAGTCCCCCACCGCCATTCGTACGCTTGCGGATTATCCTCTGCGTTACCCTGTGTGAGAGAGATCCGTCCGCGGCGTTTGCCCGTCGCGGATTTGGGATCGCCAAGACGGACGCGGTCGAGGTAACCTTGTCGGACGAGTTGTTGGAGGAATGTGTCGACGGGCATAGAACGGTGAGTGGACTGAGCGTTGGAAGGGATGGTACCGCCAGGTGGAATACGAAGGCGTTTAAGGTTGGCTTTGATGTCCACTAAAGGACAAGACCATAGCTGCAATCAGCAACAGGCCGGGTGGATAGGGCAGCGACGTACATTCAGAAATGGCGCGTCCATTCACCAAGATGAGCGCAAGAATGACATGGAGCAAACCCAGCGCGGCGAGTTGATCGGCAGTGCTCCATGCAATGATGCTGCCATAGCTGCGGGGCATATCGTCGTCATCGTCGTCATCGTCGGGACCTTTGGCGAGTTCTTCTTCGAGGAGAAGCTCGTCAGATAATGCGGCTTGTTCTATAATGTCCGGGTCCAAAATTGAACGGAGGATGTATGTTTTGGAGCCGGCCGCGGTTGCTAATGGCCGAAGGGTAGTTAGGACGAGGATGAGTGAACCGAGGGAGGGGAACGAACCCTTTTTTTTGACTCCGGTGGCATTTTGGAGGTCCTCAACGGGATCCTGGTCACGGTAGTTACGGGCTTGGAGTTCGACGAGTTCCATGGCAAAGGTTTTGCGGAGGAGAACTTGTGCCTTGAGTAATACTGTGTTGAAGGAGCGGGTGTGTGATCCGAGGACTATATGCGCGTTCAGAGGGTCAACATGTGTGGGGTAAGATGGAGTCTACCTTTCTTGTTAATGTCCTCCCGACGCAAGGGGACGCGTTTGTGCTCGGTAAAGAGAGCGAGCCGAACTAGATCACGCGCTTTTTTGTCAAGGTGCTGGTGGACGAGATGCGTATGAGCAAAGAGCACGCAAGAACGAACGACTCACGTCGTCGACGTCGTCTTGATCCGCGATGGGACTATCGTGCTCGCTGTCATCGTCTTGTTCCGCGTCCGCACGACGTCGACGGGGACGTTGTGAGCGGTACTGGGATGGCTGAGATTGGCTGGGTCCAGCGCGAGGCATGAGAGTGACTGAGCAAAACCGAGTGTCACGCTGTGACTACATATATTCAGTCCTTCTCCGAGGACGACGCGGGTGGCCCCTGTCTACTGCATATATAGTCTCTATCATGGACTCGCCCCCTCGTTTCTCTGTTCTCCTCTCTCCGCGATGGCACTCTTCCATGTGTAAGTACTTTCCAGCCCCTTTCCACCATGTTCCATGCGCTCAAGAATCGATTATAGCCAAGGTCTTCCCATAGGATACGTCGCCATCATGTTGGCCCTATTGGCCTCCATGGGTGGTTTCATCTTTGGGGTAAGCCAGTTGAATTATACACATGACGGCCCCTGACAGCCATCATAGTATGATACCGGTCAGATTTCTGACATTCTGCTCATGGATGACTTTCTCCTGCGCTTTGCAACGTGCTCTACGCCGGGCGTTGTCTCTACATGTGCCTTTTCGACGGTGCGCGAAGGTCTCATCGTCGCCTTGCTCTCCATCGGAACGCTTGTTGGCGCACTAATTGGTGCTCCGTGAGTGAACATCCATACTACCTCTTCCAGCGTTCACGTATGACACAGCACTGCCGACTTCCTTGGTCGGCGCTATGCCATGAGCATTGAATGTATCGTGTTCACAATAGGCGTCATTGTTCAGATTACTGCAACCAATGTATGGCAGCAGTATGCTGTCGGCCGGCTCATTAGTGGTTTGGGTGTCGGTGCGCTCAGTGCAGCCGTGCCAATGGTCTGTACTGTTCATGTATGCGCATACATTTGCTCAGATCTCCCCAGTATCAAGCAGAAACAGCTCCCCCCCAAATTCGCGGTACTTTAACGTATGTCACCCAAGATTTGTCCAAAGACACACAACTAAATCTGATTTATTACGCCAGTGCGACATACCAGCTCTTCATTACATTGGGTATTCTAGTCGCTTGTGAGTCCGGTCGCCACATTTAAATTTTGAGATGCTCATAAGAGTCTGTAGACTGCATTTCAATCGGAACCAGATACATTCCCGGTTCCGCGTCTTGGCGTATTCCGGTCGGAATCGGCATTCTGTGGGCATTGATTCTCGGTATTGGCATCCTGTTCATGCCCGAAAGTCCAAGGAATGCTTTCAATGTCTTTTCCACTCTTCTTTGTTTAGTGATGTTTCCATTCGCAGGTGGCTTGCTGCCCATGGCCGTCTCGACGAGGCACAAATATCTCTGGCACGTACCCGTGGTCTCTCTCCAGCTGAAGCCAAGGACCACTACATCACCCGGCATGAAGTTGAGGAAATCTGCTCGAAAGTGGAGCACGAAAAAGCGAACAAGGCTGGCTGGATAGACTGTTTCAAATCAGAGAACAAGACGCTCTACCGCACTCTCCTCGGCATGAGCTTGCAGAGTCTTCAACAACTGACGGGGGCGAATTACTTCTTCTACTATGGTGCCACAGTCTTCCTAGCCGTCGGACTTTCGGACTCGTTTGTCACACAAATCATTTTGGGTGCGGTCAATTTCGTGTGCACCTTTGGTGGTATGTATGTCATGGAACGCGTAAGGATTGGTCTGCTTCTTGTTTCTTTTGTTCATTCATCGCTGTTCGCGCTAGTTTGGACGAAGGTGGCCACTTATTTGTGGTGGCATCTGGCAATCTGCTTGGCTCTTTGTGTTTGCTTCGGCGGGGACGGCTGTCGATCCCGTCACACACCCCGCCATCGGAAAGCGTGCGTCTTCTTTCGTTTCGCGTCGTTTCCCACATTCACTTTGGAGCTAGTCATGATCGTCTCAGCATGCATGTTTATCTGGGGTTATGCCATGACTTGGGCTCCGTGAGTGTACATTTATTATGCCCACTTCTCATACCTAACACGCGCATGTAGCGGCGTGTGGATTTTGATTGGTGAAACCTTTCCGACACGCACACGTGCTAAACAAGGCAGTCTTTCAACAGCAGCCAACTGGACGTGGAACTTTTTACTCGCATTCTTCACGCCGTTTATCAGCCGTGCGATTGATTACCGGTATGGGTATGTCTTTGCGGGTGCGTCCTTTTTTTTTCTAAACCTGGGATGGAGGATGACGTAGAAACAGTGTGCAACCTGATGGGCGCGGTCGTGGTGTATTTATTCTTGTACGAGTCGTCGGATATTTCGTTGGAGAATGTTGACCTGGTGCGTTCTTGGCTTGGTCTCTCGCACCTGCTCACCTTGAAACGATAGATGTACACCGACCCGACGTGTAAACCGTGGACATCTCATCAATGGGCGCCGCCTGGGTACCTGTCCCGCCAAGACTTTATCGAACAAACCAGGGCTGCAGAAGAGCACAAACGAAGCGGTTTGGGGACACCCGAGACAATGACTGAGAGACGAATACCAATGGAAGTGTAAGGTATGTACAGTCTAGACTACAGACTCTTTAGAGCTAGAGACGTTTCCTATATGGATCGGGTTACGTGTCGTATGTTTCTCCATCTGATGGAATATATTATTTCCATTCCTCATGGACATGGCAGCATCGCACTATGGACGCCTGCAAGTACGTTACCAAATTCCAATACAGGATCCAGTATAGCAGGAAATAAAATAATGCCTGATGCGTTGTAGGTAGTTCTGATGAGGGGGTGGGGAGAAGCCCGAGAGCGAAGGAACACACCACTATTCAGAGTACGTTGCGTACCAAACGTTCGTGGTGACGACTTGGAACGTGTTGGAACCATGTGCCAGGGGGAGCTAGTACCGTGTGCGTACGCGTTCTTGATCGCGATGCGACACACACGGCCGATGCCAAGAGCTGGGCACTGGTATCATCATCATGTACGGAATGAGACGGAAAGGCAACCTCTATACGAGTATGTGAGACCATTGCCAAATCCCAACAAGGGGTAAAGAAGACGACTCACGAGGGCGTTGGCGTGACGTGGCACCAGGGTAGCACTAGCCAGCGAAGCGGCTTTGTTCAAGCACGCCGACCCGGATCATAGGGTGCCACCGGACCGCGTTACTAGCATACCACTGAAGCTTGAAGAACACCGAAATATCGTAAATATTAATTGATGATCAGCGTCGACGCAGGTTCAAACGTTCAAATCCTTTTTACCGTCGGTGCCTGGGTAATGATACTCTAGGGAAGAGACCGACGCTCGGCGTCCGAACGGATCAGGAATATTCTTGATGGATTCTCCACACGGTCCTCGTTTGATCGTGCCTTTCTTCCTTCGTGTCTTGCACCATCTCGGTATAACTGGAAGACCGTTTTCTGTATGCGTGCTTATGTGCTTGGGGCGATCTAAAGTGGCATCGCGCTTTCTACGTGCTTCGATCAACGTTGGGTGTATTTCCTGTCCATATGCAACGGCGGTAGGAACCAAGAAAACGACAAGTGATCAAACTCGTTCATGGCGTTTCTGATCCGACGAACTTGGATAAATGGAGACAACGTGAGCACCGGGTTGAGAGCGAGCAGGTGGTCCAACGTGCCCACGACAACATCGTGCCACCAGAAACACCTCCAGGCCTGACGTATATGTATCAGCATTGAAATAATTTATGGTATAAATTGAAAGTACGCACTTGTATTGGAATGGAAGCGTCTCGTTCAAAACATCGTGGCACCCGAATAGACAAACGAGACGCGAGGTCGTGCCTTCTGGGGTCTCCGATGAGAGCCTGTTTTTCTTGATCCCGATTCCCTATCATCGATTGTTCTGGCTGTGCCTAACGATAAGGATAGAACGCGAGTTGATATTCTCTTGGAAAAGACTCGAATTCCAATCCAATTCGATCCCAATAGTGACGATTGTTGTCCTCCTTCGACATCGAGCGTCGTTGGTCCCCTGTCCGACTCACAACACAAAGTTGCCGTTCAGAGGACCGTCTATGCCAATTCAAGGACGACCTTGAGCGCCTATGAAATGACGAGATGGTCGAGACCCATCATAGACATGATGGCATCTATGCAAGCCTCGAAGTTCCATGTTCGTTGGTGTTCGTCTTGCTCGTCTGTTCGGGCCTGGATCTGAGCATATTTCGTTTGTCCGGATACGCCGCGGTGTCACTGCCGGGTTCAGCAATTATTCCAGAAAGAACGGCGCGTAGGAGGACTCGGCCTGGCTCTGGCATTTCCTGACTGGACCTTTTCTGCACATTCAGTCGTGCGTTCCTTTCCAACGCGCCACAATAGGAACGACGTGGAGGTGGAAGGAAGGACGCCACAACTAGAATATGGTCGTTCAGGAGTCGACTTTTTCACTATGGTAAAGAACCATCCCAGACGCCCAAGGTCATGCTTTTTTGTCGAGAGAACGGAGGGAAAGCAGCGCACAGACCGTGTCGGCGAGGTATATAACCTGGCCTTGCTCTCCTCTAACGTTCTCCAGGCTCATTGCTTCGTTTGCATCGACATCCACAGCTCGCGTCCTCCGCCTTTACCTTTATTCAACATGTTCGCTCGTGTTTTCAAATCTACTGTCATGGTGTCGGTCGTCGCGTTCCTTGCGGTCGCGAGAGGTGTCCCCACCTCGACCAGCAACAGCGAATGTAACAACGGCCCGGTGCAATGCTGCCAGCAGATGCTCAGCGTACGTCCTACCTCCGACGCCCGTTGAACTCCAGCCACTCTAACATGTTGTATGTAGTCGACCGACGGGGTTGCAAGCCTTTTGGCAGGGTTGCTTGGTCTTGATCTTGATCTTGGTAACATCTTGGGTGATGTCGGGCTTAACTGCCTTCCGATCAACGTGCTCGGTATTGGGAATGGGGCGGACTGTGATGAGCAGGCGGTGTGCTGCACTAATGTGCAACAGGTGAGCCGAGCTCGGATGCACCTGGTCGCTGACGCGAACGTCGTTGTGGTAGAACGGTTTGATCAATTTCGGGTGCAGCCCCGTCAACTTGGACTTGTAGTTGGTGCTTTGGTTGGTTGTTCTGTTTGGTACGACTGTCGCGTAGTTCGTGTGAATCGATCGGTTATCGTATTGCCCCCATGTCTTTCCTCGCGCCAAACATACGCCAGTGTCGACGTATTTCCCCCCGCCATGTCCTTCTGATTCTCACCATCTCCGTGGTGTTCTCCACTCTCTACTATGCTTGGCTCAGAAGAGACGAGGTCTTGTTCCTCGGTTCTTACGGCGGTTCTTTCTCAGAGACGCCCGAAATTTGGGCTGAGCGAGCAGCACAGGTGAAAGAGGCGTTCCGCCATGCCTACCATGGTTATGAGCAGCACGCGTTCCCCCACGATGAGCTCCTGCCCTTATCCAACAAAAGCATCGACAAGTGAGTGGTCCCTGGCCGGTGAGGTTACCCGTCGTTTGACTTGTGTACCTAGTTTCAACGGTTGGGGTGTCACCGCCGTTGATTCCCTTGACACGATGCTACTCATGGGGTTAGAGGACGAGTATACACGTGCATTACACGTCGTCAGTCACACCAACTTTTCATTGCCCTCCGTGAGCCCGTCTCTCTTTGCCTCTCTCAGTTACATCATTCATCGTTAGCCATTAGAATCATGGCGTTCCTTTTTTCGAAACAGTCATTCGTTATCTCGGTGGATTGTTGGCCGCGCATGCTATATCCGGTAACAATCTCTTACGGGACAAGGCGGACGAACTGGCAACTAAATTAGCACCTGCCTTCAACACGACGAGCGGATTCCCTGTTTATGCAGTCGACACCTACAGGTCAGCCTCTCAGATGCCTCGGCTTCGCAGTAGATGCTGAACTCGTTTTGTTTTGCAGTGGAAAGACCCTCATGTCTCACTCCGGAATGTTGGCGGAAATAGCGTCCTTTCAGATGGAATATGCGTACCTGGGCAAGATCACCGGGAAAAAGGAACACGTCGATCGCGTTCGTTTTCGGTGTTTGTTACCTCTCCGAGTTGGAACTCATGCAGCATGATAGGCTACCTTGGTCACCAATTTGTTTTACAATGCAAACCTTAGTCGATTCGGTGGAATGTATCCCACGGGATGGAATCTCGACACAGGTGCTCCATCCGACTGTGAGTCGCTTACTTCTTACCCACGCAAGCAATTGACACACCACCACTCCCAGCTCAACTCACCGTCGGTGCCCTTGGAGATAGCGGGCACGAATATACCCTCAAACAATTCCTAATGACCGCACGTACAGACAAGCGTAATCTCGAAATGTGTCCGTCTATCGCTCACATCTATAATCACCGATACTGATCCGCCTGACCCCACACACAGACATCCGATTTACCTCATACGTCATCAACAACCTGCTTTTTCTCACCCCCGAACGGGAGCTCCTCTATGTCACCTCTGGACATATGTGGAAACGTGGGGTAACCCCTTCTCATTTTTTTCAACACCTTGCTTGCTTCTTCCCCGGCCTCCTCGCCCTCGGTGTACACCTCTTGCCCCTCAACCACCTCGACGCTTTCGGCATCAATGTCACTGCGCTCGCAGACGACTTCTTTCCCGCTGATCGCTACGCATATGCCAAGCTCGCAGAGTTTGATTTGGCGGATGTGCATTTATGGGTGGCGGAAGGGCTTGCGCAGACATGTTACCTAACCTATGCGGATCAGCCGACTGGATTGGGGCCCGAGACCGTGCAGATGAATGTCAACGAGACGAGCGCAATACGGTTCATGGATGCGCTACTTGCGTGGAAGGCCGATCAAGACGGACCGAGAGGGCGATGGAGAAGAGCACCGGGACCGAGACGTCCCCCGCCGGGTGTCGGGGATACGAAACCGTGGACGAGTCCTTTACATGAGAACATGACGGTCGAGGAGCTGATGAGTCCTGGGCGGCGTAAAGGCGACCCAAATACGTTTGGGAGGGACTATCTGGTCAGGAATACGGCGTATTATCTGCGGCCCGAGGTACGGGACACGAGGTCCTGTCTGTCTGCGTGCTTGCCATGCTGATTGTTGTTCTTGCGCAGACGGTCGAGTCGCTTTATATCCTATGGCGAACGACCGGAGACGTAAAATGGCGCCATCGTGGCTGGGACATCTTCCAAGCCATCGAACGCTACACCAAGACTGACTCGGGGTATACTAGCCTCATGGGTGTCCACTCTTCACATCCGCGTCCGATGGACGCGATGCCAAGGTATGTGTTTTCTCGTTTGCGATCGCCTTTTTTTTCAATGCTCCTTCTAGTTACTTTTTAGCTGAAACGCTCAAATACCTCTATCTCTTGTTTTTGGATGAGGACCCTTTGCCACTCAATGAATGGGTGTTTAATACTGAGGCACATGCGCTGCCTGTGTTTGCGTGGTCGGCACAGGAGCGGGAGGCGTATGGAATCGTTTAAAATTTCCCCGGGCTGTGTCGGTCGACCGGTGACGTTGGATCTACAATGTACTATTGTTTATTTATACCATTTCTGTCGTCGTTCCTGACATTGCTCCTGTTATTTTATACCTTCTTTTACTTTATCATGATGTTTCTTGACAGCCGTGTTTTCAATCTACATCCATTTTGGTGGTCGGACTCGGACTCGAGTCGTCGTACAAGGGAAAAAAAATACCATCAAAAAGTGTTCGGATACCGGGAGTCGAACCCGGGGCTGCTGTGATCAGGATTTTCAAGATCCTGATTCCTGAAAGACAGCCATGTTAGCCGTTACACCATATCCGACTTGACATAATGGGGCACGACTTTTTACTTGGCCATGTTATCGAAGTGATGTTTGGGTCATTGCTACTCTCTTCCAATTTGAGCGTTGCGCTGGAGATTGCATGCCCCGCAAACGTGCGGCAATCATTGATAAAATATATCGCATACATTGCACGTACGTTGTTCAACCACACAATTATACATCCTGCCTTGACGTATACTACATGTTTCTTGAACGTTCGCAAAACGAAAGGTGAAGCGAAGAAAAGCGAGAAGGGAAAAGTAAATCCTACATTCTGGTACGTTACATGTGCCTCGTGCAAAGAAAAAGAAAAAGATGAACTGAGAAGACATCCACATCAATGCCAACCAAAACTGAGAAACCAGAATGATTCGTCCTTGTTACTGTGGACGACTTTGACCACAAGTCGGTCATTCTCAAGAAAACGCCAACGCGGACCACGTGGCGGCTGCACCGATCGCCATCGCTGTTGCTGTTTGCGCGACCGTGTACATGGTTGTTCGGGCGCGTTTCTTGGGCCGAACAGGCTCGACGGGGGGAACCTTGACAAATACTTCGGGAGCGGGAACGGCAAGTTCGGGGATGGAAAGAGAAACTTGAGGGACAGGAACTTGGGGGACGCACACCTCAGTTGAAATTTCGTCCACTACAATGGGTGGCGTGCAAGGAGCAGGTTCCACTGCAGCGATGTCCTCTGGCGCCTCTTCATCCACCTCTTCATGATCACCGCGCTTTCGTTTTGAAGACCTCATAGACTAGAATGGACGCCATCAGATCGCGACCAGTTTCAAGATAAAAGTCCGACCTCAGCTTCAGCAACCACCCCCTTCAACGCATCTAACGCTTCGGAGCGCATACTTTGGATCGCTTCCATCTTCGCTTCTATCCGCTTCTCAGCATCTTCGCGCAAAGCTCTCATTTCTACGAGGCAGATACATTAGCCGTCGACGAAGCCCAGTGAACACAACACACCAGACACAAGACTGTTCAAGGCGCTCGCACAAGCCTTAACATCATCCATAGGGGTGTCCGCAGGCCGAGGCTCCGGTGCATCCACCTTCGCACGAAGTATCGTCACCTGATTTTGCAGCGCAGTCATCTGGCCCTGTAGCATGGACAAGGTCGCGATGTTGCGTTCCGCCCCTGTAATGCGGCAAAGTAAACGCTCCGAGTCGGGCTCGAGCATGTCGACGTGACCCTGGAGATCGACAACGTCTTCTTCCGTCACCGTTTGGCGCGATCTGAGATCAGTGATAGTCTCCTGCAAGGTAAGGATACGGTCCTGAAGCAGGACAATCAGTAACACATAAGTAAGAAGGTGGATGACACATGCCTCAACATTCTTCAACGACCCTCTAATCTCAGAGCTGACACGCTCAGTCACAACCTTGTCAAGAGAATGGAAGGGAGGCATGCGATGTGGCGGAGGAGGTAGAGGAGGAGGCGGGACCGACGGAAGGCCAAAATCAGATGTGATAGAGTTGAATGGCCCGCTACCCGGGAAGAAGGATGATTGCGCATTGAAACACTGCACAAAGTCATGCAGCGCATTGTTGGAGTATAAGGGGGGGATTCTAATCTGACAAGGAGATGGCTGAGCAGGTACAGGTGAAGGTTCACGGTCTGGCTCAGGCGCCAAAGGGACCTCCGATTGCCCTTCTTCCACTTCGAGCGACGAATGGCGGGGGGATTCGGGTCTGGAGGCAGGCCACGCGCCAATGACAGCGGGCTCAGACTGCTGTACCTCAGAGGGTGGAGACGTTGCCAAAACGATCGGTGAAAGAGGGCGTGACTTGGGGAAAGACTCAGAGACGATGACAGGGGATGAATTAGTGGCGACATCAGCAGAAGGGGGAGAGCCGGCAGCATCTTCCAAAACCTCGTCCAGTACAACATCCGAGACGGCAGGCGAATGCAAGGCATTATTGTGACATATCTCTCGGATGAAACTACGGAACGCCGGGATCTTGACCGACGTCTTCCCCTGACTGTCACGAAAGAGGGGTGGGACGCATACATGGTCGTCTTCCACATCCGATTCCATGTCCGATGGTGAGGACGCCACATCGGAAGACACAGAGATGGAAGAGGAAGATTGGGGAGAATCAGATTCTATGATGGAAGCAGCGAGGAGTCCATAGCGACCCGAGCTGAGCTTACGCGGCCTCGTCTCGAGCACTGGACTCGAGGGGTGAGTGGATGTCAAGGCACGGTCTGCAAATGGTTCAGAGGACGAAAGGCCAGTCAAGAGCTCCACGCGGACTGTGACTGGAGAAACGTGATATGAACCAGCGCCGACGACCTTGCCGAAGGTCAGCACATCGCCATCGGCAAGCAGGGTTTCGACTTCGGGTTGGAGTGCCCTCGGCGTTGTTTCGCCACGCCTAGATAGATGCGTCCCATGTCGTGAGTGGAGATCGACGACGTAGACCTGTCAACGCATGAGCCCTTAGCGCTGGCAAGGAGATGGTGGACGGGACATGCTACCTGGCCGCTATCCGAGAGGACGAGCTTGGCGTGTCTCGCACTGACGACTTGGCATGTAAATACAGCATTGTGATCGTCGTTTTCTCGTCGCATCGACTTATCATCGGATCCCGATTTGCGGCCGATGTTGACATAACCTGAGCAGGCGCGGTAATAGGTGAGGTCGTGAGCAGGCTTGTCGCCGCATTTCTCAACGTGGAGGACGATTCCTACGGGTGAGGGGTGTGAGCAGCATGCTGGAGGGGGTTGGAGAGGGAAGACATGCCCATAAGGGAAGGGTGGGGTTGACAGGGGTTGTCGTGTGGAGCAGCAAGCTTTGTACCGAGATACTGGACGTCGTCGTCCATGGCGAGCGAAGAAGCGAGCAAGGATGTGGGAAGGGTAGGAGGGGGGATGAGGAGGAGGAGGAGGAGGAGAAGAGAGTGACTGTGACTCAATGGCGATGCCTGCCTTTATCACCTGTGCGTGTCTCCGGTCACTCGTCCATTCATGGCAACAGTTCGGCCCACCTCTCCGATGCGAAAACAAAAGGTGCTACTACGACATGGGCCTAGTAACTCTAACGCTAGCTACTCAAACCCTCATGAATTGTAATCACCAAACCACGGGTGAACCAGCGCACGTTTCGCTACAAGCAATCAGAACGACGCTCCCCCTGGTAAAACCTATGACCCACCTGAGATCCGCTTCGCCGTGTCATAGGTCAATGTTCGCTAAACAGAGCCAATGAGCACCAGTGCCAAAGGTCGACACACGACCCACTCACCGATAGCAAGTCGATACCTATGTCGTCTAGGCCAGGTACAATGTTGCGCAGATCTTGTCTGGTCCACTGGGGGAACGTCTCCTTGTAATCGGGTAATTGACTGACGCCGGGCCAAATTTGCTCGTTTGGCGTCCCCATGATCCTTGTATCCCCATCTCAGCAAACAAAACTAGATATCGTCTAGGACATACCTGAAAATCTTGAAGATTTGGTCAATCTCAGAATCGCCAGGAAAGAGTGGATTTCCTCGCATGACCATTTCCGCGAATATGCATCCAACGGACCACATGTCGATCGCAGTCGAATAATGTCTGGACCCGAGCAAGACTTCAGGGGCTCGGTACCAAAGTGTGACAACCTAGGCCATCCACGTAAATAACACGAAACGTAGATGTGCGTACAACCGGTAACAACATGTGTCGCGTACCTCGTGGGTATACGTCCTCATGGGAATTCCAAACGCCCTCGCCAAGCCGAAATCAGCAAGCTTGAGGTTGTTGCGTTTGTCGATCAGCAAGTTTTGGGGCTTGAGATCGCGGTGGAGAATTCTATGTGAATGGCAATAAAGGAGTCCGGAACTGAGTTGGTGAGTGAATTTCTAACGTCCAAGGGTCAGCTATCCAGTACGACAAGATGACAGCATCACGTGATCCGGCGCGTAACTTCCCCCTGTCGTCACGACGGATGGTGATATCAATACAGGGCGCTGACCCGGCGGCGCCGTGAATGCAACGAAAGGAGGGCCATCAAGGGCAGCACCGGATCGTATTGATGAAACGCAGCAAGTAAACAATAAACGGAGAAGCGTCTCCACTTTCACGCGTTCATCCTTGCATAGCCTCAAAAGCGGTTTCCACACGCAACGTCCAAGTCCACGAAAACACGACGCACCTTGCATATATCGACCGAAATCGGTGTACCGCCCGTGTTGGCATGTTCCATATAGCGTTTCAAGTCGACGTCCAGAAACTCGAATACGAGATAGAGTTTCTGGTCTGCATGTACAATGTCCAACAACCTACACTCGAGTGCACACTGAGCATACTTGCACGATGTGGGATTTGAGAGCGCGTGCTGACGTACCTGACGATGTTGTCGTCCTTGAGCTCTTTCAGCAAGCTGATCTCGCGAATGGCTGTACTCGGTACGCCTTCGTCTTCTGCTTCGAGCCGAATCTTTTTGAGTGCGACGATCTGGTTGGTGGTCACATCCCTGGCCTTGTAAACAACGCCATACGTTCCTGTGGGTGTGGCGGGCACGCACCACATCAGCGAGGCGACAGGGAATGGTGAAGACGGGCGCACCTTCGCCTGCAGGGTACCCATGCCACACACGAGGATCATTATTGACGACAGCGCGTGTGCAGTCGTACTGCGATACGCACCGACTTTTTCGATCTTGGCGTAGCTGAGGGGTGATCAAGGAGAGATATCAGCACCGTCTAACACGACGTACGAGTCGCATACCGATCCATATGATCCGAGCAAAGAACCAAGAGAGCGACGAAGAAAGGCGGTGATGATGCGGGAGGTGAAAAGAGCTAATTGAATGATGGTCGTTAAATACTACTAAGCCGAACTGGCCTGACGTCTCAATCACCGCCACCGCTCTCCTCCTCCCCCGGGTCTCACACAATTCTTGTCTCAAACACGCTATACCCAAAACGACCTTCTCGTCGTCATAGATATTAGAAAGCGTTCCCATCCCCTACACACATCGTTTGACCCTCACTCATACACGTGTCACCCTCACCCTGGTCTCGGCCAGTTTATCTGCTCGTCCTGCCGTCGCATGCGCATCACATCGATGTATTGCCCTGGCCACGTTTCCTCACCTATCGCCCAACTCAGTCTGTGCACACAAAACTACCAAGCCGCTCACTTTGATCAATAATGTCAACGTCCAGGTCCTCGTCTTCGTTTTCTTCCTCTGATTCCCAGCGGTCATTGGGCGTACCACTTGGATTCTTGTCGCGATCCACGGCAAGATCACGCATGAACCGGCTCAACGACGCCTCTTTGACGTTTTGCAGCGATTTCTCGCGGGCAGCGCGGGCGCGTGCCAGTTCCGGAACGTACTCCCTAGATCCAGCAGATATATGAATCACACGATCCGTAATGCTCACGCAAAGAAAACCCAGCGTGCAAGCGCGAAAGAAAATGGCCAGAAAAAAACTCACTTCTCGTACGTATCCCTGGACTCTTCCACGGCGTCCAAGAACGCCTGCATTCCGTCACCTGTCATGCTGGAAACACCCACAGCCTGACGACATAACCAGATTATCGCCATCTCGCGCGACCTCGAAAAACTCACCTTGAGGTGCTTGTAGAATTCGTCGAGCACCAAACTCATACTATTCATCAGGCTATTCATGTATGTCGGCTCGCCGTCCGCATCCCGCGATCCCGGATGCGATGCCAACGCCGCCTGAAATGCTTCGAAATCCTGCATCCACTCAATCGCAAACTCGTGCGACGCCACGTCCGTCTTGTTAAACACGAGTATAAAGGGTAGTTTTGTCTTGTACAAGATACTGTCGAGAAGAAAACAAGCGAAATGATAAGTCCGCACGACGAACGTGCATCAAGAATAGGAGAGTAAAAAAAAGGGTCACGGACCTACATGCATACAGCATGTTCGACATGAATGTTGCAGGTGCTGTCGTCCGCGGGGTGTCGATGATATACGCCACCACAGTCGGAAATGAGGATGCGACGGCATCGGTAATGATAGCCCCCGATGCGGACCAGGTAAAGATCTCAATCTGACCAGGCGTGTCGAGTATGACATGGCTAATCGACGACGATGTGAGTTATTCGCGTCTGAGAAAAAAAAACACGCACTCGACTGTCTCGGCACGCTTTTCCACCAGTTCCAACACTTGATCAAACTTGGTGGTGAACAGGTTCAGCGCCGTCAAGATCCCTCCGTTGGGACCTAGATTATACCTTTGCCAACGACGTTGGTCACATGAAAAATGGACCTCCTAGAGGAAACAGTGACACACTGCTTCATGACCTGTTTGTAATCCACTGTATCGCGAATGTCGATGTTGGGTTCAAACGGCACATGCGCGACTGCGGGATCGAGATTGAGGATGTATGGTGGCCGCGAGGAGTTGACGGTGTGCAGATGGGAATTGAGACGCTGTACAAAGGTCGACTTGCCCGCGCCTGCCATCCCGATCGTGATGATCACGGTGGGCTTTCTTGGTTGAGAACTCGTCGAGGCACTCATCATGGCAGAGCGCGTTTGGCAACAAGCAACACTAATAGAACTTGGAACTTTGCTGCACTTTTGCTACGAGTTACATAAATTAATATTATTGCCATAAATGGTATTAACACCCAAAAGTTAATCAGTACAGACAACGCTGGCCAATGCAATGAAAAACAAGTAGAAAGAACGTCAGATTAAGCAACACCATACTTGGTGCGGATATCCTTGGTCAGGGAACGTAACATGGCAGGCGTGACGATCGTGGGATGGGCGGACTCTGACACAGAAGTCGCACTGCTGAGCGAGGGTGAGGTCGGACTGCCACGCGAGCTCGTCTCCTCGTCTGTGGGTATTTCATCAGATAGCGACACCCGTTGCTTCTTTGACCTTGGCGTGGACCCTCTGGAAATCCAACACATTCAGTGACGGGCTATCGAGGAAGGGGTGTAACACACCTGCTCGAGCTCGTCTCGGTAAAGGACGCGAGTCGTTTTGAAGGTTTGAGCTTGGCAATATGAAAGGCATTTATCTCCTCCTCGAATATCGCCTTCAATCTCTGAGCCTCTCTCGATACATCAACCAACCGTGACCGAGAAACAAACTGTGTAGCCTCAGGATCGACGTCTGCAGCGTACGCTGCAACAGAACGTGCAAGTGCATACAGCTGGGGCAGAAAGGTCATCGTTGGGAAATCTAAAGGTGATGAGCGTCTCGTCTGGGGCTACACCTGGACGCTTACCTCGGCCGAGGTTCCGATGTGCTCTGATGTCGTCTATCAACGACACAGTGGTTTCAGTCTTAGGAAGAGCGTCCAGCCAATGGAGAACCGCATCAAAGGTTGTGCTACAACATGCTTAGTGCGTTGTTTGCGCGAATACGAAGACGACCCACCCAGAGTCCATGCCCTTGCCCAACTGTAAGTGGCCAAGGTCGCTCGGGGCACCACCATCTCGTAGCACACCAGTCACAGAATTGATGACCTGGATCAAAAAACGTGTGCAGCCTTCTAGCAATTTTGCGTATAGGTCCCAGTTAACTGCTCCCAAACATGGTCAAAAAGGTCTGCCGATCCCACGCATGGAACACACTCACACTCCCCGTAAATGATGCAGTTACCAAGCCACCTCGTCGTCGTCTCCTCCCATTCATGTTCCCATATCTTGAAAAGATCTGCGAGTGGTACATATGTGAATAACAATAACGGAGCCATCGAGAGTCCACGTGCTCGACCTACCATTCAAAGAGACACGTTTCACAAGTCGACCTTCGAGATCAAATGGAATGACGTGCAACAACTCTTCCAACTTCGATTCCATATCTAAAGCAGCTGTAGAGATCAAGAGCTCATGCGCCGATGTCAGCATAGTGCCTTCCACCATCGATCCAACCTATGAACGAATGAAACAAGGGGAAGTGAGCAGAGTCGATCCACCAACCATATCATCAAAGTCCTTGGACGAATCCGGATCTCGTTCGGACCACGCAATGCACAGTAACGAGGGAATATAATGTCGGTCTGTTGGAAGGGCCTCAAGGATTTCGCGCAGGCGGGTACAATCTTCTAGAACACGATATTTCCTGAAATCTCCATTCAGAACACGAACAGTTAAAAACTGAATCTATCCCACCTCCCCAAGATATCCGTGACACCCGTCAAGGGTGTACGTTCAAATATAACGACGCCAGGACACGAACGCGCTAACTCGGCGTGGTCTCTTGAAATCGGTATTTGGAATATGTTCCCATTTTTCCACTGTCCCGAATCGGGGACGTTGAACTTTTGTTCCAGCCAGATGGCCGTCGCGTCGCTCTCTTGATTGAGTGACAACCATGCAGACCAATCGTCAGGCAGTGGTGTGCTCGTCGACTCCAAAAAGTCTCTCAGTACACCCAGGAACGACCCACGCGCCCATCGAAGCGCATGTTCCTCGTGATTCTAACGAAGAGAGTCAGCGATCGACAATAATTCGATTCAATGGGTGACCTTTTCAAATCGTCTCGCAAGCTCTTCATCGTTTGTCGGGGATCGGTATTCCCCAGATAAGCGCACCCGTAGGCGCTTTTTCAGCGGCGCGCGGGTTTCGGATGGCGTTTTTTGATGTGTGCGACCGTTCAACTGAGGAGACCCACCGACGCTACGCGACAGACGCTCAGCTTGCACCTTTTCCTTGTAACGCGTGCTTCGTCGGCACGCCTCGATCCACTTGACCTGATCATCAAATCGCTGTCGCCACTTGGAGAAGGCCTGCTTCACCAGCCAACCCCGACGTGCAAAGTGAAGCGCTGTCGCTTTCCGGTGAAGTTTCTCCGCGGGAGGCGGCCTGGAGACAATAGGCGTATTCCGCTTTTCGACGGGGGGCTCCGCTTCCACTTCGATGTCCGCGGCACTGACAACCGGTTTTAGAGGGGATTGAAGGGACTCCCTGCGGAAGAGGGCTGGTATCGAGGACCTCGAGACGGGTGAATGGATGACAAGGGGACTCAGTATTTCGGTTGGAGCAGCCGAGAGGTGGGACGTTTGTATGTTCTTCAAGCTAGACTTTCGTAACGGAGTGAGGGACGAAGGGATGAACATGGTTGCAGTGGGAGTCGGGGGCAGCGAGATTGGCTGGCGTCGGTTGAGAAGTGGAGGTTGCGAAAGTGGAGTCTGATCTATCCCATCCTCTAGAGAGGTTGAGTCCATGGAGGGGGGAGAGGAGACAAAGGGTGTTTCCGACATGACCACGTTAGGTGTGGAATGCTCTTGAGTTAGCCGGGATTTCGATATTGATGTCTTTTTCGAGATGGGGGTAGGGGCACTGGGTTGGCGGTTCTCAGTAAGTGAACGTACACTGTTTGGCGGCGTGATGCCGAATGTAGACGAGGTAGACGTGCCGAGTCCGCCGAAACCACTGGGTGTGGTAAACATTGGTTTTGGGGTGAATGTAGGTGCCAAAGGGTTGAGTGATTTCGAAGGAGATGCTTCTGAGCCAAGTGCCGCACTAAAAGTAAATCCATTGGGTTGGGTGGCCAGTGAAGGAAACACTGTAGGAATTGGTGATGACTGCTCGGGTTGAAGCGCAAAGGTCGTCGACTGGGACCCCGCTGGGGTCGGAATGAAAGGTGGGGAGGACGAAACAGACGAGAAACCGATGGAAGTGCCAGAGGCTTCTAATGCATGGACTTAAATGACCCGTTTGTGTCCGTCGTTATGAACATACCTGTAGCTCTGTGCGGAAGCGAACCGGGTGGTGATGCCGCATTGTTATCTTTGATCGGTCCGAAGGCAGGGATTGCAGGAGCAGTAGACCCCGCCGTAAATGGACTTTGTGTGCCAAAGGAGGCGGTGCCAAATGCGTTTGGAATTGTCTTTAGATTAGAGAAGGCCGACTGCACAGGTAGTGCAGAAGTCTGCGAAGGTGGATTAGCAACCCCGAAGAAGGCAGACTGTGTCGGTTTAGGGCCAAAGGTATCAGTTAGCCACTGAGTCCCACTCGGTTGTAACACCGTGGGAGATTTATGGGAGGTAGGAGCGGAGGGTTCGGCTTGATATTCAGTTTCATCCACTACGGAGACGTCGATATCTGTGTCTTGGTCCTGGGAGCCCATTCCACTATAGCCGTCAATGATATCGGAGAAAGAAAGATCGCCTCGGATCGACTCGATGTCCTCGATGGTGTCCTTGCCAAAGTGTCGTTCGAGAATGCATGCGACAAGGTAGGTCATGACGACATTGCCTTCTCGGCGTAGGACACCAGCTAGCTCGGCGAATATATTCATCGCCTCCGCATCAACGACAAGAGGAGATGTTTTGGTGATAGGAGCACTCTGGGCCTGAACGCGGGCACGAAATTTTGTAGTTAGTTCGAATACGGGATGTTTGAGTAAAGCTTGTGGTATATCGTCATGCCGCTCTCTTTGGTCGCGGATGTGAATGAGGCGATGGTAAACGCGTATTTCTAGCTCGGTCGGCGACTGATAATGGCCGCGTTGATCCAGGTAAAACTCTTTTAAGCTCTGTAGAGCTGCGGGGGTATCGGTTGTGTACCACATCAATTGAGTCACGATAAACCTACTATTCATGAGCTGCTGTTCCTCCATAGCAATAGAGAAGCCTGAACGATCGCGTTCGACGTGAATGGCAAGGATGTGGAACCGAGCACAACGGCCGTGACACTCGATCGCGATGGGACCCATCTCATGTTGCATGGTAAAGTCATTTCGTACGGCTCTGGAGCGGTCCCGGATGAAGTTGAATGTTTCTGAGAATCCACCGTGTGGTAAAAGTTCGTGAAAGAGATAATCAAGAGTGCGCTGGGGAATGTTATCGACAAGGGCAAAAGTCGGCTGAGGGGAATAAATGTACCTTGAGGACATCCGGAGGTCGAAGATCTGAGGGAAGCGTCTTGTCCCCAGCGGCGCGCTCATACGCCTTGACGGCTCGTTTATGATCCACCCTCTTGGTATGAGGAATCTACGAAAAGGATGAGCGCAAAAACCTCGAAGTCGCTTACATTGGGAAGCTACGAATCCCCACCGTTTCCCATTCGAAGAGGTTATTCTCGCGTTCACGTCGATATCGTTCAAAGCGGGGACACATATCCGTACAAGTGCCGACCATGGTGATCGCGTCTTCGAGACGTTTGGGTTGGTGCGGATCGTCCATCTTGCCTTCTGCAATGGCCTGTTTGCGCTCGATTTCACGAGCCTTGACCAACTAGAGAATGAGAGCATGGAGAGCGCAGCGATAGAAAACCAAGTTTGCAGCTCACCTCTTGCCAAAAACTTTCGCGTTCCTCTGGCGTCTCCGGCTCATTCGAATCCATCTCGTCAACTAGGTGTTCCTCCTCCATCTCACTATGTTCTCCCTCGCTTCCCGTGGCCACTCCGTCGAGAGCGCCATTTCGGCGGAAAGTGACTGAAGCATTGCCGAACTTGCCGCGACCACCACGAGGTCTTCCTCTACCACCGCCTCTGTGTCCACCTCTCTCCCAACGCTCTGTGTCACTCCCAGCGTGAGAACTGCCTGCGCTGCTTCGTCCGGTAATGCTCTCCGCGACCCATCGTTTGTTGGTATGGTGGGCACGTCTTGCTGAGCTGCCGCCTTCGAGGTGTCCGTTTGTGCGAGTGGCCCTGTAGGTACGTTGTTGCGGCCCTGGCTCCATTGTCAACATGGACGACGTCGATGAGTGGCACGGCAAAGCACGATGTTCTACAACGCCGTGCTTACAAATACACGGACATGTCACATGTGACTCGTCACTCATCACCCCGCGGATCACGTCGACTGCAACTACATAGCATTGACGATCTAAGTACTCTGACTATGTGACGCTAATACAGCTATCTATACAAATGCGTCTTTGAACTAGCACTAGGCTGCGCGTTATATATACGAAGCCATAAACGAATAAAAATAAATAATTGAACGAATGATGACGGGTAAAAAAAATGTAGAACGGCTCTCGCGCAGAGTCACGACCACGACATGGGCATCTTCCGTCTAAACCACACCCCACACAGTTCTACGTCCGCGTCTGCCGTAGAACACGAAAAGTCGAACTGGATGTCGGACAGGGATGGACAGTGTTTCGTCCACGTCTTGGCGTAATTCTTCTCGGTACCACACGCGACGAATTCTTTTTGGACCCAACTGCCACGCAAAGTGGCAGCATATTCTGACGGGGGACGGGACGAGGATACCATCCGGAGAGGTGAAGGGGGACTCGGCGGGCAGAGTAGCGATTGGCTCACGGGCCGAGGGACAGGGACAGGCGCTTGGATAGAGCGAAATGGCGACGTCAACTTGAGGGTTTCCAATCCCCGAAAACGCGATATGATAGAAGTGACAATCCCGTAAAGCGTCTAAGTGAACAAAAGAATATTAATCAATGCCCACACGAATGAGTCCCTACATACCTCAGCAGCATCGTCATCTGTCCATGATACTTCCACTTCAAGAGATTTCATCGCTTCTGTCTTGTCCTCTCCTGTCAGCATGCTACCCGTAACGCCGAGAAACTTTTCGACCGTCCTCTTGTCGACCTCGGGCGCGAAGACGATGTGCATATCACGAACCCCGCCTAGAGAACGCAGCACGGCGCTAGGGCGCAAACCCTTGTAAAGCGTTCCGTGGACATCCAGCGTGAGGTGCTTTATTGGATTGTGCATCGCAGTGCAGAGCGTTAAGACTATCTCTGTGGATGCACGCAACGACTTGAGACCCGGAAGTATGGTACTGAAAGAACCGTCATCGTTTGTCTGTGACGGATCGACGACCAAATCCCATTCGTCAATGAATGATGGGTCGGTACTGGTGCACTCGACGAGGCGAGGGAAAGAGAGAGATTCGAGAGATGGTTGTGTGGCAAGCCAACTGCGTATGACTACCAGCTGCGATTGTGTTATTTCCTTATCAAGGATGGTCAACTGCGTCAAAGAGAATGTGAGGGATGGCGTATAAGAGAGTATGGACGCGAAAGAGGCAACTGTAAGGGATTTGAGATTGTACATGTTCTGGAGCGCTTGACGGACATCGTCTGAAGGAACGGAAGAAACGCGACCATCTTGCGAAGCAAGGTCCGATGATGGCCAAGAGTGACAGTAAAACGAAACGACCAGCGCTGCGAGCTCCTCTCTGCGTGCCAAGACATTATAGAGCCTCCGTAGCGAAGACTCTGCGAACGTCTGGACATCGAGCGAACGGTATAATGCATGTCTGGCAGCGGTGCAGAACCCACTTGACACGCGCGCAACGACGGCGAGGTCGTTTCGTGAAAGGAAATCAGCGACGACTCGAAGAATGGAGCCGGGGAGAGCCGTGCTGTGCATGCGAGGAAGCTTGAGAGGCGGATACGTCACACCCCTTGGCGAATGAAATGCGCCACCTAATAAATTCGGCAAGCTAGCGAACCCTGCTGGGACCATACGCGCTTCTTGTTGGCCCTCCCCCTCACTGTCAGCGAGGGAGTCGTCGGACTCGAGTATACTTGCTCGCCTTCCCAGACCGCTAGGTCGCCGAATTTCAAGGGAGGATTGTGGAGTGGTATCGCTGGAAACTCTGGGGAGCATGGACCAATGACGAGAGCATTTGTATTCAATGCCTGGAGGACTGGCTTTTACTTTTGGTTGCGAAAATGATGATGTTTTCGAGGGGATCCGTCGACGGGCAGTAAAGAGAGTTGAGACACGCCTGAAGAGGCTGGCTTCGGATCGAGCCCGGTTCCGTGGGGTCTGTGGGAGATCAGATGACTTCTGTGCCAGTGGGTAGCCTTTGTTCCTGAATGGTGGTGTAGGAGTCAAAGGATCGACTGAACGGCGAGAAAGGAATGGCATGGTCAATTGTGCGACGTGTCCTGGTGGGTGGATGTTGTTAGTACATAGAAGAAGGGAGTGAGCATTCGCCAGGCAGACTTACTCAATTATTTAAAACTTTGCTGAGGCCCTCATCGCCAATGTCGGGTACGCGCGGGGTGAGGTCAGGGAGCGGCGACTAATGAAAATGTTTTCAGTTTCCGGGTCAGGGATGTTGCCAGGGTCACCACTATCTGACCAGTTCCGTCTCAGCCCGACGGATGCACTTGAAGCTTCAAGTCATGATAGCGAGCCTGTCATTGAAAGCAGTCAGCAACACATTTGACAGTTTGAGATGACAGTCTCTAGATCTTTTTTTGAAACTGGCCTCTCAATCATGAGGCGAACATAATGAGGTCTAATAAGGCTAAGATTCATATCATTGCGCCTTTATGTAAACTGTCAAATGGAAATTTTCTACTCCAGCGTCACGTAGAGATGTTTGCTGCACAGTACCGCCTTGGCTTCGGGGACGACCACGATCGTCTGTGTATCGTCGATAATCATCGCAGGTCCAGTCACTTCATCCCCGACCTTCAACTGCTCCAACAAAAACACAGGAGTGTCACGGACGCGTCCGACCTTGTCAAAATAGACGCTGTGCGTAGACGCCGCTTGCCAACGCCCCACCGCATTTCTCGCAAGTCGTTCTACCTCGGAATAAACCGACTCCCCTAGAGAATCAAACGTCTTTCCGATACCGCGTACCTGTTGCGATGAGCAAGGCACACTCCAAGATTGAATCAGGGATTTACCTTGACGTCATCCACAATGATCGTCTTGGTTTCTAACAGGAATCCAAATTCTGACTTGTAGACTCTCTTGAAAGCCGCCTCAAAGTCTTCCTTTCCATCGCCGTCGTTTGCGTTGGGCAAGACCATCAACGCAGTGTCCGTCCCTTCGAAACGCATATTTAACATTCGTTCAATAACCACCCGATCGCCTTCAAAGCCCTGACGAGCAAGCTCTACCCGGACATCGCTTGTAAGCTTATCCAGGCGAGCAAGCAGGGATGCGTGCGTGGACCTAGAATAGAATGCCGAAGATGGCTCCTGGAGCTCAAATGCACTACCAGAGTGGAGCGTGAGTCGAATGTATACGAATGTCTGTCTTTCCCCTCACCGATCGGCTAACGCGAGTCCGTAGGCAGATAGAATAGAGCTGTAACGATGTATCAAGATCGTTTTAATACCCAAGATGCTCGCGATGTCGCAAGCATGTTGACCGCCTGCACCGCCGAAACTCGCTAGTCTGCAGGGGATGAGCGAACCTGTGCCTGAACTCGTAACGCGTACTTACACGTGCTTTCCGGTGGAGTACCCTCGGGCCTCCGTCAGAGCGCGAATCGGACGACACATTGTCTCGTTTGCGACTTTAATAAAACTGTTGTGTTCGTCAGGCCTCTCACATTGCACGTGCCCAGTTCTGGTACCCACCCGTAAACGATCTCGTCCAACTCATACGGTCGCTCTTGTGTCTCATTGATTTTTCTGGCCAGTTCTTCGAAAGCCATTTGGGATGCAATGACGTCCAAAGGCTCGTTCTCCGACTTTCCAAATATCTTTGGAAAGTAATCTGGAATTAAGCGTCCGAGGAGAAGGTTCGCATCTGTCACGGCCAACGGGCCTCCCTTTCTGCGTCGAGTGCTATTACACAGAGTATTCGTTGTCTTACCAATGCTTACCTGTAACACACCGGACCTGGTTCGGCGCCAGCGCTCTCTGGCCCTGCCAGGAATAAACCATTGCGGAAGGTGAGGCACGAGCCTCCCCCAGCAGCAACGGTATTGATGTCAAGTTGCGGCGACTGAATAGTCACCCCCGCGGTCGTAGTTTCATACACGACTTCATAGCGACCGTCGAAACGCGACACGTCGGTTGAGGTTCCACCTACATCAATCCTAAAGAACTTGATCAGATCAGACACTCGGGAGAAGCAAAAAAAATGTACCCAATGATCGGGTACCTTCTCTTCTCATCCCAACTCGTCAGCGCATACCCTACTACACCACCAGCAGGTCCACTCAGAATACTCTTGAGTCCAGAAAAGTTGTTGAGGTCCAAGAGACCACCATCGCTTCCCATGAATTCGACGCGGGGACTCTCGGTCCGACCATCCTTGAGTTGGGTATCAAATCCTTTGAAGAAACCATCCAGGTAATCACGCAAGATCGGCGTGAGGTACGCATCCGCGGTAGACGATATCCCTCGTGGGACGACTTTAATCATCGGAAGGAGTTGCGACGATTCCGAGACCTGGGTAAACCCAATCTCGCGCGCCAGCTTGCCAATCTGCGTCTCATGATCGGGAAATGTATATGAGTGAATGAGGACGATGGCCAATGAACGGTATCCCGCCTCGTACAAGCGCTCGAGGTCTCTTCGCACGACCTCTAGATCTGTTCACATGGCAAGTAGGCATGTCAGAAAGAGAGATGTGCAAGGGATCAAACATTGGTAGTGTTCGCAAGACACCGCGCACAGACCTGGTCGTTTCAAAATCCGGACGGCTTCTCCGGATATCCCTCTCGCGATCTCCCCCGGTCCCTCTGCATCACCCACACCATCCCAACCAGGACCTCTGTAACCGCGCTGCACAGAGCCGTCCTGGTGCCACTGCACTGCGTGCTCCTCGGCCTGGGGATCAGAGGTGTACCCGACAAGCGTCACCCGCTCGTCCACCTCGACGACTTCCGAGTAGAGTGGTGACGGGCGTCGGATGTTGAGATCAAAGATCCGCGGACGTGATTGGTTCCCGATCAAGAGGAGGTCTTTGAACCCTTTGGTGATGAGCAACGCATGTCGGTGACCTTTGCGTTCCAAGAGCGCATTGGTAGCAACTGTCGTAGAAAGTCGGATGTAGTCTATGTTTTTTTACTGTGCGTGAGCGTCCGTGGGCACACAGTGGGGGGGAATGTGGGAGGAAAGAGGGAGTGGAAGAGAAGGGCAAACTGCGCGGTAGCAGGACGAACGCACCGATCTTGCTCGTATCGAGCACGCTTCCGCGCTTGATCTTCTCCCCCGTCACGGCCTCTAACACTCTCCGAATCCCCTCCGTCGGCGCATCGTTGTAGTTGTTTGGGTCTTGGGACACTGGCAATGACGCCGCCGTAGTACGTCAGCCCGTCTATACGTCCGGTGGAGATCATACACGCTCACAAAGCTTCACTACGAGCTCTTTGCGCTCGCCAGGACGTTCTGGGTCAGGATAGGATCTGTATCGGTGCAGTCCAGAACTCGACTACCGAGTACGAAAGTTGAACTCACGTATGGACGTCACAAAACGTACCACCTCGGTCTGCGCAAATCCTGATAGATCGATCTGGAACAACCATGGAAGAGTGTGTCAAAGCCGTCCTCAGTGATATCTTATCGACTGGCAACGGCCCCCGTGACGAGTCTGTCTTTCCCAGCGACAACTGAATTCATGGACCTATTTAGAATGATATCCAAAAGACAACCGTATGGACTAAATAATATGCAGAGGAAAGGGGCGGTTGAGTGGACAAAGGAGAGGACAACATAGCTAGTTACTAGGAAATTATCAACGATTGGCAGGTACTCCAGGATGGTCATTAGAATGAAGAAAAACACTTTCGAGTTAGCAAGTTGAAACGAATCTCGTATAAAGTAAAAGAAGGGCAAGAGAAAGTGAAGACACAGCCAGAGAATAATGAACGAGCGGATCATACGGAAACTGAAGTTGACAACTGTCCATCTCTGCGACGACCACAAAAAAAAAGGTAAAACGGATCGAGGTATCGGTGGTAGCCACGAGCATATGGAACTTTTTCAGAATCCAACATACTTTACATATGAACCTGAACTCAGTCTTCTTCCTCTTCCTCTTCTACGACGTTATGAAGAGGGGCACCATGGATGTATCGCCCTGGACTATTGCGACCGGACTCTGCGAACAACAGATTCGGATCCAGTGGCGATAGGAAGTCAACTTCGGGTTCAGGTTCAGGTTCAGGTTCAATCTCTGGCGGGTCTGATTCAGGCACAGAGACGGGAGATGGAATTCTAACAGAGGGGGGAATGGGTGGAAGTTCGGCGTTCTTGGGTGGCAGTGGTGCGGATCGAACTGGAAGTTTGGATGGCGGGGTGAGGCTCTGCCTCTCTCGTTCGCGGTACATTTCAATGAGCGACGCAGTCTTGCTCTGCGGTGTAGACTTCGGGAAGTCGTTGCTGGACTGTGTGAGTTGCGGTAACGTCGTGGATTCGGCTCGGGAATGTGAGCTCTCCTTTTCTTCTCTGCTCCTTTCGTACTCGACGAATTCGGGAACATCTATTTCGCGAGTTGGCGAAGAAGTCGCAGAAGGGCCATATTCGCTCCCCTCCGATTCGAACGACGGCCTCACTGGGTCCGGCGCCGGAATAACAATGTTTTCAAGCGCCCCATATACCAGGTGATCTGGCATATCATCACCATCAGAGTCGTCTGCGTTAACCTGCGGTCGTACCGATAGAGGTCCTCCTCCAGGACGTCGTTCGGGGTGCAAGTCAAAATATCCAACTCGTTTGGTCTTGGGGTATGACATCACCGACTCGATATCAGGATCTTGTCCTTCCTTTGGTTTCTCCTGGGGGGTTGTGTTTGGAAGTACCTCCACTGCCGGTTGACGTGGTTGTATCTCTTCTTCGTCAGATAACGGAGAACGCGCACGAACGCCAGCGAGAACCAACGCAATTTCTTGACTGGCCAGCTCGGGATCGGAGCGCCCACCTTTGAGACCCTTTCCTCCCGGACGACGTTCCGCTTCCTGCGACCCCATCCTGCGACTATGGGCAGCGACAAGTATATCCACCCAAGCGTCATCTCTCGACATCCTCCGCTCATGCTTTTCTGCGGGCGTAAGGGCCTTCATGCTGGCACTCTCATTCAGTTCATCATCACTGTAACTCGCTAAGCGCGTCTCAAAATCCACGGTCGAATACTCAGCTGGCACTAGCGTTGAACGTCGCACTACAGAAGGACTGGGCACCGGAATGCGAAACCGCCGCTTGATAGTCCCAGGGGTAAGGGGAGAGTCCGAGAGTACGCGCTCCAATTGCCTTGCTGGAGAGGGACGGTCTGAACCTGGAGTACCTGGTCGCGAGTGGGCAATATGGTCACCGTCTCCCTGTGCCGCCGGGAAGACAGCGATCGCAGGAGCGGCTTTCGACAGCGAAAGTATTTTGCTGCCATTGGACCTTAGCATCCCTTCAAATTCCACCTCGCGGAGAGTCGGACTTTTAGGGACGTGTCCTATAACATAAGGCCGGCCATTCAACGTCGCAGCAGGTTTCCACGGCCTCGATTTGCTGGACGGCGAGAACAGAAAGGGCAGCCGACGCTTTGTTCCGGACTCTTTGGCGAGCTGCTGTCTATACTCCAACGGCACGAACTCTTCAAACAACAAGACGGTAGCTGCGGTGCGAGGATCTCCTCCGGGGGTCAAGTTCTTGTTCAGTGGAAGAGACTTGAACTCGATCTGTGCGATATGGGTCAATGAGGCTCCATTTCAAACAATGACACAAAAGTTTACCAAGGCCCAATTGCACTCCCTATCAGTCTCCTCGCCACGCTCAATGTCCATCCACCCACCTCCGTATACCAGGTCGCAAAAGGCGTCCATGAATGCTTCTTCAATCAATTCTTCAGATCCCATGACAGGCTCGGTGTCCCAACCAAATGGAGGAAGAGCACGTTGTGTTTTCTTCAGTTTCTTGGTAATGCTTTCATTCTTCGTCGGCCAGGCTGATATGGAATGGGCAACGGGGGTGCTGAACTGGAGTGTAGCACTGAGGCGAGCATCCGTGCGATTGAAACCAATGGCAGAAAAATCATTCCAGTTCATCGTTGCACGCTTTGCTGACCGAGACTGCCGAGAGGCTCAGTTCATGTCATATCAATCAAGCTCACAAACTTACCGTCCTTTCACTCTCGGTGAGGTCGAACTGAAGCTTCTTGTCATTGGCTGCCGTCGTTCCAAAGCCCGAGGCCTCAAATTCACCCCACTTCAACTCAGTGAGGGTCCTGAAGCGGTCCTCGCCTTCCCTGATGCCCAAACCAAGTTTGTCATTCTCGTCACTCGACTTCGACGTTCCTGAGGAGGTGCTTGAGGTAGCAGATGATGTTCCAGCAGTGGGGCCCGTGTAGGGATGGAAAGTCGCAGGCATGTCCATTCTCTTCTTATATCCTTCAGAGTAACGTGGCTGCAACTTGAGCGCCGATGGTGCAATACGCTCCCATTCCTTTGAACCGGCTAATCCACGACCAGGGTCCTGACCGAATCGAGGGGTGGACGCCCAACCCGCAGCTGTCTTGACCAGGTCTGGCGAGTACATGCGGGCGTTGCGTCGGACGCTGACTACACGCATCGTCCGCGCCCCGCGGCGTGCCTGTGGTTTATCTTGTTTCTCCTTGACGTGTAGTGTAGGTAACATGGAGGGGTATCCTCTGATCCAGTCCTTGAGACGAGTGGGGACCCCGAGGGTGGTCGCACTCCCAAAAGTGATGTTGGTGTTGATGTCAGAACGGACACCTGGGGCCTTGGGTGCATCCTGACACCGAATGAATGCAAGCATGATGTGTTCCATGGCGTTCACAGCACGAAGATAATGAATGTAGGTGTGATGGAAGGAAAGACAGGCTGGACCCAAGCCGAAAAGCAAGGGACCAAAGAGAGGCGAGAGCGTTGGCGGGGTGTGGCCGGAAGACGAGCTGTGTGCCGTAAAACGAATGAGGAGGCTCAATAGGGTCCATAGGATGGTTCTTAGAACCGGAGGTAGCGGCGGTAAGAAGGTGGCAAAGTGGGTCGGAGGGTAGTTGAGCGCTGATGAGGAACCGAGAGCGAAAATTAATTAGTGGTCGACGCCTCGTGTGCGTGAAAAGATCGAGGGAGAATGGAATGATGCATACCAGCTTCTGTGTCACGAAACTCGACATAATGATCCCATGAGATGAGACCACGGACCGCTTGACCGCCAACTACTCTTACGA
The DNA here is from genome assembly GCA_038093535.1 of Boletus reticulatus. Lineage (NCBI taxonomy): Eukaryota > Fungi > Basidiomycota > Agaricomycetes > Boletales > Boletaceae > Boletus > Boletus reticulatus. The sequence continues at coordinate 187,102 of JBBPSJ010000032.1, forward strand.
CTCGCGCAAGACCCCAACGGAAGCACATGCCCAGCTCATGTGGGCCGGCGAAGCGAGCTTCTTCACGCCAGCGATGTTCTGCTTCTTGAGAAGAAGGGTTGGCGCAGGTCTCGAGAAATGCACGTATGAGACGCTTGATTGCTGATGAGGAGATATCAAGAGCAAGGGTGGAAAAAATAAAGGGAGTTGTGAGGCAGCGAGTGCCGAGTTCGATGGCAAGAACGTCGACGAGGCGCGCCACGTCGTCGAGACCGAGAATAACATGGCGTTCGTAAGAAAGATAGCCATAATCGTGTTCTAAAGGCTTTTCCTCGCCAGATTCGTCGCGAGGTCGGTCTAGATTGAGGAGGAGGAAGCTGCCGTCTGGTATCTGGGCAACGAGGTCACCGAGATCGTGGTCTTGTCTTGGGGAGCTCAAAGTGCGCGTCCTAGATTTTGCGTCTTGACCGAGTTTCTTCTTGTCTTTTCCAGCGTCCTTTTTCAAAGGGGAATGGAAAGGAGAGGCTGCGCCAGTGCCTCTGCTGCTCACGCGGCCGAACTCATCGTAGGCGGGCTGTCCGCTGGCTACGGGAGGGCTGGCGGGTAGTTTCTTGCTTGGGGTTGATGTTGTCCTTGAGCGCGAAAATAAGCTGGGCATGGAGGGAAGCCAACAAAAAAAGAGAGAGAAAGAAAGCGAGGACTCGCGGGTGTGCCCGCAATGCGACGACCTCTTGAAACGGGTTGCGATCCAAGATGCGGAGTAACCTTGCAAGTCAATTTCTCACACAACAAACAATCGAGTACAAGGTCACTACACAACTAAGCTACACAGCGTACCCTCTAGGACGATCTCTGGACAGATCGATAGCCGACCACCCCTTGTTGGGCACCATCGGATGCGAGCTCTGCCAGTTCTCACCTGGTGCAGAAAATGCATAGGACTGCACCGGAGGGAGTGGTTCAATCACTGGAACCTGTCGCTGGTTACTAGGGGCATAGCTGGGGGCAACTCTGGGCCGGAACAGCGAGGCATAAATATTGAAGCCTAGGAAGACCACCAGGGTTGCTGTAATTGGAGGGTCATCAACCCATCCTTGGTGTCTACGTCAAATATACGCACCTATTCCACCCACTGCAGCAATGGCTACTCCTCCATTGAAATCATTAACCCACGAACAAACGTTTGTACCGCCACTGCAACCAGAGAGTTTAGATATTTCTGTGTGCGAACTAGTCGACTTGCTTACATCGAGATGTCACAATGAATGTCCGCACGGGCAACAGGCAAAGAAGAGAGAAACACCAAAGCTAAAATAGTGGCCAAGGAACCTACTCAAGTTCAGCAACCGCTCACGGATCGTATTACATGGACTTACTCATGTTGTGAAAAAAAGTGGGAGAACGAAAGAAGGGAATACTGCCCAGCAGCACTGAGGAAAGAGGTCTTGCGGTTCCATCAACGTACTTGAATGATGAGGTAGTTTAGCCTTGTTTGTCGGGTCCTGTTCCGAGTTGTGATCGTTGCCGCCTCGACACCACAGCCTGAGCCGCGCTTGGTCCACATCAGCTCACCACTGAAACGTCCTCATCAGTTAGCTCTCAGAGGTGAGCGTTGACCGAGACAGGACTCTTGATTTTTTCGGACTCTCTTGACGGCCGCCTCGTCGGGATCACCTCCACCTCTTACACGGCTGGTCACCCCAGTACAAAACAGAAGGATCATTGAGACGAGGTCTCCTTCCACGGACCTACACGCAGCTGATAGGCGCCGCAGAAACCTAGCACTCTAACTTGGCCTCGGGAGCGCAAATACGACTGACTATCCCTAAACTCGGACATTCGAGAGCACTTTGGCACGTTGCCAACATCATGATCGACGATCAAGATTCGCAACTTACCTCGCTATAGCAACAGGAACCTAGGTGATGCGAAAGTCTGGTCACGACACGTGGAAGTCGTTGAGTTCCACCATGCTGCTGTCGTGAGGCGGAACTAGTTTCAAGTTTATCCCAAACATTCTCGTATCTGGGCTCCTTTCGTCATGCAAAAGTGGCGGCATTCCGTCAATGCGAAGCGTTTGTAAACGAGGGGCAGTTGATCACAACTTCTTTTCCCATCGCTTCCTCCTCACGGGATGATCTTGCTTGGCTGTTGCCAGGAAACTGAGCTTCTTCTCTCGAGCCTTTCCCTCTCGCTGCATTACTTATGTGTCATATGGGAATGACATGTTGCACTCGGTTTCGAGCAACCCGGATTTGACCCGGGGGTCACCTTTATGACGGTAGCTCCCCATGGATGGTCGAGTACAAGTTGATCGAACATGACAAGCCCCATTTCGCGTGACTCTCCATGACCGTCTGAGTGGTTCTACCACTACTATTACAGTCATCGGAAGATTCCGAGGCCTGTTAAGGCCATGACCAAAGAGGACGTCTGGTCACGAGACTAACTATTACACACGAAGTACGCTCCATTCACGCCACCAGCCCGAAGAAATCACAAAACCTCGCACGCGCGATGGAAGCGCGGTTCGGCCCTCCCGTTTCACAAGCAGGGCGAGCACCATCATATACATACACATGGCCAGCTTCGAGCCTGAGATCGACACCCGAAAAACCACGTGGTCAGCGATGGCGGCAAAAAATATCGCCCACAAGGATTCGCTCTGGGAACCAACCAAAAGTTTCGTTACGGACGTACGATTCGTTCATCTTCCCACCCATAAGAACGTCATTCGTGCGTCTGTTTCTATCTCAGTTTTCCACATTCAAAGACGGTTTGCCTCCAAGTTCCGTCGGCCTTCCTTTCCTCCCCATATGCTCGCATGCACCACGCCATAAACAGAGAGCATGCCGTTCACGTGTATGACATCACCAAGAAAGTGGCCCCGGACAATCGAGAAAACGATAACAAAATTTGAGCTTGTAACACGGAAGAGATCCGCAAACGATAAGCCAATGTCGCTTGAGAAGTCATCCTGGCTATCAGAAGGTAACAAAAATAGCCATTTCTTATATCCCACGGCGGTACTGCATTCGGCGAACGTTGGTCATGACATGTTACTAGGAACATTGACGAGCCTCGGGAGCTTCAAGGGGAGCTTACCAGTGCGGTACGCTGCAAGCGACCTTGTCTCAAGCTCCAGACATCCCGTATAGCCTGGAAGAAATCTGAAACAACCGACTTGGTGAGAAAAGAAAATCGCCGCTGACTTGACACAGGATATTTCCATCATCACCTGGACAGTGGCTATTGGCAAAGATTGGAGTGCACAGTCCTTCCTTTGAACTCGCCAAGTTGGTCCGACCATCCGGCATTACTTCGGTAATAACATGTGACACCTCAGGCAGACAAGAATATATATCGAGCAATGAGCACCAACTTGAAGGACTGAACTTGGGCGGCCGAGAGGGACCGCTCACATTTGGCCGCAGTGGAGCCAGTCTAGGGTAAGCTGCTGCGTAAGCACGCCTGGTGGCCGATGTTCACTCGGATCCAGATCCGCGCGCCAGTCGGGCCGGTCGTAGTCTGATCTCCTAACTTCACCCAATAGAAAATTGTCATCCCTGGGCCGCCCACATCCACATCCAGCAGTATCAAGAGAGCTCTATGAAAACCAGCATGGTTTGTTTGTTGACAGTGGTCACCAAACTAGTCCGGTCGTGGCATAGCCGGCTCAGCATAAATGATGGCCCGGCCCCGTCTGCTCATGTGCTTCAGAGTCCATTGGCTCATGATAGTGTGCGAAATGGATTTGTGGCGAAAGGTAGGCCGCCTAAGTATACTAAGCGCCGCGTTACAATGAACAGGAAGCTAGCTTGCTACTGAAGTACTACTTAAGGCTCGTTTATTTTTACCTTCATGGCTTTTGCGCTCGAATACGTCGGGGAGCCTGCGATTGACGAGCAGTGCTGCCAGAGGCCACTGACTTGAAGGCACGAATGATAGGTTTGATTACTTTTACGGACCCGTAAAAACCCATCTTTAATTTGGAGCCCTCACACCCCCAAAGGTCCGGCAAGTGTCGGCCCAGTGTACATTGAATTTCAACTTTTGACTATACACACCTTGAAAGCATTTTACAGTAATACAACAAAAAAGCCTCATGACTTAACACACATCATACCTACTCGTAGATGTGAATCGAATCGAATTGGAAGTATGCTTCAGTAAAGGCAGTTGGGTTGTCTGCAACGAATTGGAATGAGAGGCAGACATAAAATGAACTGGGTTGACTTACTATCCACGTAGTCTGGAGGCAGAGATGCATGAGCTTCATCTTGGTTAGGTTGAGTGGGAGAAAGGTACATACCGACGCAATCCGAAGGACACCCAGAAGCAGAATAAACAGCGGAGTTACCAGCCCAGTCGCCGCCTCCACGGAATCTAAGTCCTCTGAATCGAGAATGCTTAAGGGCACTCACAGAAAGTCAGGTTGATAATGATGCTGTTGGCAGCAAAGTGGGTTGCCAAGTCACAGTCTGTGTTAGGGAAGTATGCAGCAGGCGTTCCCTGCAAGCAACCCTCTCAGGAAATGCATGGAAAGACGAAGAACTTTTCGACCCACCCAGTTACTGGTGTCGATAGTGGCAGCACCGCCAGTTGCATCACTAGGCGCTGATGCGTCACCCCGTTCCCAGAACCAGATACTGATGTAGTTGTTTGTACGTTCTATGGCATACCTAAAAAGTTTTCTTGGGACAGTTCATTGACTCGTAGGATTCGACTGCTCACCATCCACCACCAATGTTATTAAAGCCAGGTCCGAAGCTATTGTAGTCCTCAGTCAATTTCACCCCGCATCCCGCATTGCCGTTGACTAGCAACAGTAAATTATGCTTTACTGGAAGGAGGATTCGGGTACTACACACCTGTAGCGTCACAATCTGTAGAAACGGTCGTCCTGCACAAATGTTAAGAGACATGATCAAAGCATGTGCGTTTCCTCCTCACCCGAGCTGCGTGACGCCAGAAGCAGGGATCGAGCAATCTAGGATGAGTGATATCAGCCATTTACTGTCAGTGACGCGCAGTAAAGCTACTTACTGGGGCTTGTATGGAGGGTCGATTGGTTCGGTTCCACATTATTCACTCCCTCAACAATATCGACTTCACCCTGCAAGGCCGTTAGTGGGGGGACCCTACGTTATATCGGACAAGCGTACTTCATTGGGCCAATTGGATGCGCCAGTCTCCCAAACAGCCTAAATCTAAGTGTCAGCCCACCTTCCCTTATGAGTACCAGCGATACGGGAACAAAACTCACAGGCCACGTGCTTCGAGCATCAATGAGAAATTCAAGACGAGGATGCAAACCGTATTGGAATGAAAATGAGTCTTACCCGCATCCTTGTGGCATGTGTGGCATATCAAACCTGAAAGGAAATATATGTCACCAAAATGTGCCAAATCTAGAACATGCAGTCATGCATACACGGCTACGTGGGTGGTGTATTGATTATTAGTACTGATTCGAACCGAATTCCGTCCCGGGCCGCTTGAAGAGAGAACGGTTGTGTCGTCTGCGCGCATGATAAAAGTGTTACTTGTAGCATATGTGAGGTTTAGGCTCTGAGCGGTTGTCTGGTCAACGTAGTTCCTGGTGGAAAGGGCATACGAAATTCGTCGAGAACAAGCATGACACCACCTACACGCGACCGTTGGTGGGATCCGGGATAGCTTCGAAGTTGAAAGCATTATAAAATCCTTCGCCAACGATGTTATCACTGAGACTGTACGTGGCGCCCGCCAACACGGATCTCGCGAAAAACGGAAGAAGGCCACAGGTTGCTACTGGGCACTTCATAATGAACACGGAGCTGTGGCGGGATTGAACACGATGTTGATTGTGATGTGTGTCGACTCACTGTATTTATGGGCCTCAGGAGTGAATGAAGGACACCAATATAGCGACGATAAGAACGTTTCACGGCAATTTCTAGGTGAGATGTACCATGCGGGGCGAGGCCAAGTTTGCATCTGGGCCCGAGTGGCTGGGATCTACGAGATCATGGTTCACCCTTCCGGGAGCCGAAGATGGCTCATCGATGGAACTCTCTCCGAGTCGTGATGCTGCAGCAGGGTAGGTAGCGAAGAGTGCGTAGTAGGTCCTGGAACAGGATGGCTACTCAGTGATCAATGCACGGCGTGCAATGGGGTATCCAAAGAGGGGACACGCCATCCAAAAGATTTCAGTTCATCTGCATGATCGAACCAAGCTGATTTTACAGAGGGCGACAAGTAAGAACGCTGGACTGATGTGTGAGAATTAGCTTCGAATAAACGCGGAGCTATGCTCGGAACATTGAGCTTCCGTGTGGAACCAGATAATCGTAATTATAAATGCACTTGCCACGAGTCCATCCTTCATACTACATATGCATACATATGCAGTAGATCGCCTCCGAGTGGATATCCCATAAAGATGTCTCCGCGAGGAGGACATTTGCTCGGGACCCGACCTCTGAAAATAAAAGTGGAGTGCATTGCCTGGCGGAGCCCTCACGTACTGTAGGAGAGTCGCAAGGAAACACCTTGTGACCTGAGTGTGGACCCGAGAGGATGTAGCATGACACCTGTTTCGACGTATATCGGATTGCAGGAGATCGGACAAACGGGTGTCTGCACAAACCTCAGCATGACGGTGCATCCTTAGGAAAGTATCGTGGTACTTTGGATCGAACCACGGCCGCCGGATCGTTGATATGTTGCTTGAATCATTTTCTAACGGAGACTGGTTGATAAAACAAGGGTCCACAGCAGCACTCCCGTATCATTGACGAGAGAGATTGTTCAAGTCGATGGACTGTGATTCTCACGACTTGAACAACTCACAACGTGAACTCCAATGCTTGGGACCCTGCCATATATGTCGAAATTGGTTCATCGACCAATTCCACGGTTGTCAAGAGCTCGGCGAACCTGCACAAGTCGCTATAATGTGTCAGGGTACTGCCAAATATCGCCTTTTGTGGATGGGAGTTGGTCTCATGGCCAAAGATGTGGCAGGACCGATTCTGATGCGCCACCGCGCAACTGTAAAGTCCCTAAGTTAGGCACCCTCGAGAGTCGAGACACCTGAATGTGTGAGTTCCCCTTCCAGAAATTGTCCATTTTTGATGGGTGCAGTTTGCGTTCATGCTGGGTCACCTTTACAGATACCTACTATGTGCTCCTAATAGATTCCGCCAACCGTCAAAGCAAGTTTGATCCCTACGACGGCATGCAGGTAAGAGTGCAGGGAAAGCCATTACATCAATTGTATTCCCATCGGTTGTCGCATTGTTTCGTTGTCTGTCAGCTGTGACTGGTGCCGTAGTACGCACACTGTACGCTGCTCAGCCTGTTTCCTCACGCTAGGGCTAACGTTTTTCATAATCTGCCTTGTTGCACACAGAACTTTTCGTCTCGAATCCTCACGATGGCCCATAACACACAGGCTGGCAATCAACCATTTCCCCCGGGAATGAATTCTCTTGCTACCGTCAGACCCCGCCTACGCGCTCTCATGATCGGACACACATTCTTAGTTCTCCTCATCCCTCTTTTGGTTGCATTGTTCTACTATTCCACTCCTTTCAGTCGTCGTCAACCTATCTTCATCCTCAACGTACTTGCAGTCTCACTGGCTATCACTGCAGGGGTGGTTGGAGATGTCCTGGATGTAAGCATCGCATCCCGTACTCACCAGCATATAGGGACTGATCAGCAACATAGATCCATATGATACTCTCACCGCACATCATATGGCCTGCACACGTATGTTGGCTCCCAACCTCCAACACTATTTTCAGAGATTGAGCTTCAATGACACGATGCAGTTACAAATAGCCGTCGGGTTTACCGGTAACTTCCAAGCAATGTTGGTGGATGCCATCCTGCTTGTTCGCCTTATTACAGTGCACCCGCTGAGCCGTGTGGGCCTTGTGCGGTTCGCGCTTCTCACGTCTCTTCCGATAACACTCAAGGTTGCTCGTATGGTCAACGTAATTCTATACATAAATCAATTGAACATTATGGCGAATGGTCCAAATGCTCTTCAAGCGATCAGCACCGCATGGCTCACATTGCCATACTTGAAGATCGAGTGGATCGCCCGAGTGGTGGACAATAGGTGGGTACCCATCTCTTTGACCTCATCGCACGAATTCTGAAGGCTTCTTTACTTGTAGCTATGCATCTATCGCCTTCATCTGGACTATTCAGACTCATAAAACCGACACCATGCCATGGAGCCTTATGAGTGCTCTCACGTTCCGTGAATGTAATTGATTTCTCTGCCCCACTCATGCTTGACGTTAACCTAGTTTTGTATAGCATCTCTCGCGGCACGCATACGAATTCTTACCAATCTCGCACTCTCAAATTTCATCATCCCAACCCTGATCTCCATCATTCAGCTGGTCTTACTTTTCCGAGCCGGGACCACGCAACGATTCCTCGTAAATGATATCGCGCTAGTGAATGCCAGAGTCTCTGCTTTCGGCGTCGTGTTCGCTACCGTATGGGCCGGGAAGGAGCATCGGCGAGAGGCAAATACGTCTCCGAACCTCCTGCCTATGGAACACGAACACGCCTCCATGGACGGGTGGAGAGGAAGTTCGCATCCGCCTATCACCCTTGCGAACATTGAGAACCATCAGAATGATAGCATCATGCACTCTACCTCTGAAAAGGATATGTGCAATCAGGGTAACGGGTTGATTCACTTCCACTCGTGGTAATCGAGCTTATTATTCGTGATCCAGACGACACTAGTCTCGTCGAAACGCGCAATACCACTTTACTTCGGCAGCACGCGAGGGGAGATGGCCTTGCAAGTCAGGATCTGCGATCCAGCGCACTTTGCGTCTAATCTGGATGTCTCGGCAAGGAAAATGTATTATACAGGACGTCCACTCCAGCGAACTACGAGGGCATCAAATCAGAAAGAGATATCATAGATGGATGAAAATGCTGGCTGAAGATGTACTATCATTGGGAGTTCTACTGGTATTGTCTGAGGTTACTGGTAGCCTACTCACTTCGCCAGGTGTCTAATATCGGCAAGGAAAATGTATTATACAGGACAGGACGTCCACTCCAGCAAAATACGAGGGCGTCAACTCAGATAGAGATGAAAGTTCTGGCTGAAAACATACTGGCTTAGCCTACCAAAATGATGCCCACTGGCTGGATTGAACAACCGACCTCATCATGACTAGTCTTACAAGTGACGCGCTCTACCACTGAGCTAAGCGGGCCTAGCTCTTTTCAGCTTTGATTTCCCCCGTGAGCTACAGCGCAAATATGATTGGTAGTGCTTGTTCAAGTGCACGCTAAGCTGCAGAAAGTGGGGTTCAAGTAATGTGATTTACTTTGCGACCTTTGACTTGACTAGTAGGCTCAAAGGTGATGGTAAGTGTGTCATGAGCCCGCTTCGACTAATGTATAGATTTCTTGATAGCCTATAAACAACTAGTCATTCCTACGTCAAACATACCCAGCCACTTTGTTACTCTGATCAACCAACGCCTTGACCACAAGCGCAATCTCAATGGCACCCTGAGATATTGTATGTCATGTGCAATTCAGAGGCAATGTCCGTCGACACTTACAGGTGTATCAGAGTGACAACAGATCGACACCTCGGAGACATTTGGGCCAATAGGTAAGAGTTTACCGCTCACGGTCGTGACCATATGCAAGTCGAGTAAATTTTTGACCTTGCGAAGGCGATGTTGTAAGCGTCGACAGTTCCATCCTTGAGGGAAACTTACCCGTTGCTGTACTACTCTAGTTGGGACAGGATCGTGCTTCCTATGATCGGCGTCGTACAATCACATCGTGCGCGGAACATGTCAATGCAAACAAACGTTCGGTATGATTGGTAGCGTACTTTGTGATCAACAACTTTCCTTCGTCGCTATAGTCGAGGTCGGCGAACCACTCTATTGCGGTCGCAGTCAGTAATATGCACGACGATGTAAGGGTAGGACCGAATGAAGAGAAAAGAAGACAGAAAGCTTTACCCGCGATGAACGGCACACCCAATTCCTCTGCCGCTTGCTCGTGCATAGTGCCTGCGAGACCCATGAAGGCTACACCTTTGTCAGGCTTGGCCGCACTCCCATTGAATACCTTCGCTACGCCAACGACTGCACGGGCGAGGTCGATGTTGCGTGCGGTCTGTCCATAAATAGCACCATGTGGCTTGATCTAGAAGCATGTGAAAAAAGGGTCAACCAGCATTTCCAAGTACCACGGACGTGGTTAAGGGGGAGTCCGTGACGCTTCAGGAAACCGTCCAAGGCGCCGACTTGGTAAATGAAGCAACTCGTCAGTTCATCCTGGACTTGGGGATCAATGCGATCGACTGCAGCAGGAAGAGTTGTCTCACCGGTTCGATGGCCATCTCGCGTCGCCCGAAGCCTTGCAGATCGGGAAGGGAAGGGTGAGCACCAACAAGGACGTTGTTAGCCTTGGCGAGTACCACGGTCTTATTCATGACGGAAAAGTCTCTGGAGATGCCCAAATCAGCGCTGCGACTCCCAAGATTAGTTCAAGGGCCCTACGATGCATGGAATCCACAAGCAATGTTGGCCAGGTGGATGGTCTTCATGAGGTTCTCATCGTCACCCTTTGTCCGTCCTTAGACCAAATAGCGTTAATGATGCATCCCGGACGCTACCCACGATAGTGTATAGAGAGAAACCCTGGATCGATTTCCAAGTTAGCCACAGATCACATACTAGGTGACATATGATCAGCGTTACCTCCCCCATGTCGCAATTGACCGTGGCGCGCAGTGGTCTCAACTGTTCCGACATCGTTCGTACAAAGCGAAGCTGGGAACGAATCGGCAGTCGTTCTGATCCTGCGAAGATAAAAGTCATATTCTTAATCCTTCACATGCGTATAATTAGCTGTTGACTTCCTAGGCAGACCACTGTAAGCCATCTGGCACAAACTTGGTCAAGTGGCTGTTGTACAGCGCGGGACGGCTGCGTGCAAAATGAGACGGCACGTTTTGCTATGATGATAAAAATATCAGTGTACTAGTCTAAGCAAGGTTGCAGCAGAGGTATGTTCTGATTATGCGCCAAAGATCGTGGGCCGTCATGGTAGATCAAGAGAGACCACATCACTGCGTAATGCTCTCTAAGGTCTCACCTTTCCCCACATCAGCTTCTTCACGCCCTCGCCTTCCCTACCCACCACCCGTGGTCCAAGGATAGTTTCGTCGGGAATCCGCTCGAGTCGCTGCGCCTCGTGTCTGAGGTAAACGACGAGCGTTTCCATCAGCTCGGGGTAGGCAATGTACCTGGGCTCAGTGAGCGACGAGGCAACGCAATAGCCACACTAAAGACCTCACCGATCGCTCTCGTTCGCACCAAAGTCGTAAACGCCACTCCAGTCGTCTCTGGCTTCTTCAACAGCGACTTCAATTTTCTCCACGTTTTCCACGAGACCTCCGACGAGGTTCACGGAGCGTCTGAACTGTGGTTCACTAGCGTTTTCGGCCGTGCTCGGGCAAAGTTTTTGGCCAACCCCGGGAAGGGAGATCCCCTTCGCTCCTCTTCCACCTAACAAGTTTCTCCAGATCGCAGCTGCCATCTCCGCGTCCCCTCTTACGAGTCCCAGGTCCATGCTCATTCCCAGACCTGCCCACTGTTCCTTGAATATCTTCATCTGTCTCGTTACCAGTCTCTCTGGCGCTCTCGCTCTTTTCTCTGCTTTGACATATGCAGCAGGAGATGGAAACGTGTCAGGTGGCGGAATAGGAGAAGGGAAAGTATAGAAGGTACTGCTAGGATACGGGGAGACGTATTTATCGAATTCTGCCCGGTGTTTGATTACAGAGGACGAGGATGGTGCGAGAGGTGTGTCGGATATCGAACGAGGGTGAAGAACGCCAGGCTGAAGCACAGCACGAACGCGCTCCTCAACATCTTGGAAAAAGTGGTCGATCAACCCTTGTATGTGGTTCAGTCCGTGGGGTGAAGGCAAGGCCCGTAAACGGGTGGTGAGGAGCCATACGTGTAGATTAGTAATAGTAAACCAAGACTGGAAAGTAGGAGGGAGTGCACATTCTTGGGAGGTATGAGCAAAGCAGTAAAAGGCAAAATCAGGAGTGATACCTTTTCTCCAGAAATGGGCTTCTTGGTCTGCACGCGTGGCACATAAGGTGTTGTACATGTGTAACGCGCGTCTGTTCGCGAGTTGTTTGGACGAGGCATATCCAAGAACACGTGCAAGGCCAAGAAAGACGGTGTATAGGACTGGACTTGCCTTGACCCTGTGCGTGAGCCACGACTGCACCTTGCCTGGTGCTGGTGGTGTGACCTGTGGCTCTGGTCGTTTTGATGGCGACACGGAGGCCAGTAACCGCATATTCTGACGAGCTGGTCGTCGGGCATGCCTCGATGCTGCGCCAATCCGACTTGAAAGTAATGAACGCGAAACCATCCTCGACACCGTTCTGGCAGTCCGGAAGGAAAAGTTAATTTGCATTACCTAATCTTAAGTTCTAGTACACTGACCACCACCACCATCCCCGTCATTCATGTCGTTCATCTTTCGCAGATTCGCGTCTTCCACTGCCGCAACGTCTACCAAGTATGTTGTTTTATTTTTAGGTCGGGGATGTGTGGCTTAGCCAAAACCTTACAGAGCAAACGTTTTTGCACGTCCTACTCCACTTATATGATGCGCCTGAGAGTCTGACTACATACACTCATAGTTTGACGTCTCAATAGCCTCTCAACCGGCAGGACGTATCGTATTCAAGCTCTATGACGACACCGTCCCACTCACAGCTCGCAACTTCCGCGGGTTGGCTGTAGGCACGGAGAAGGATGGAAAAAAACTTGAGTACAAGGGAAGCTCGTTTCACCGAATCATCCCACAGGTCTGTAGTCGTATTTCGCCGTGTCGACTCGGTACTGAAAGTTGCTTATGCGCGTGCAGTTCATGATTCAAGGAGGCGATTTTACTAGACACGATGGAACCGGTGGTGTGTCGATATATGGTAACCGCTTTGATGGTAGGTAACTGTTCACGTTTGATCAGTATCTAGTACTTTTTTTGACTGATAAAACGATGCTTGTCTTCATCATTTCCACATGTAGATGAAAATTTTGTCAGGAAACATGACAAGCCAGGTCTCCTTTCGATGGCGAACGCGGGTCCCAACACGAATGGGTCACAAGTAAGTCACGGGCCATCTTCCTTTCTACCAGATCTGGGGTGTGCTCACGTCTTTTTACCCAGTTCTTCATCACGACGGCCGTCACGTCTTGGCTCGACGGCAAACACGTCGTTTTTGGCGAGGTCGTCGAGGGTATGAGTGTCGTCAAAAAGATCGAGTCCAAGGGTTCGAGTAGCGGTAGCCCGTCGTCCGCGGTGAAAATCACGGACTGTGGTATCGTCGAGTGAATGGTGTTTGACGGATGTAGAAAACAATCAGGTCTGTCATATACTAAATGTGATCTGCCGAGGTAATGAATGCTTGGTTTTCAACTTCGGGGGCCTGCACCTTGGTGAACTTAAGAGGTCTAGAAGAGTTGCGTACTCGTCTGAATCCCCCCTTTGAATTCTAGTTCGTGGTTGTACGAGGATCATTCGCAGCCAGTAGTTAATTGGATGCACAGGATTATTGAACGACGTGACTGACGAGGAACTTGAAGAATACACCCAGAAAACCATACGGTTGGTGCGTTGCTGAACGTGTTGCAAGTCAAGAAGACTAGAAAGACGAAAAGAGCTGCTGGGGAATTATCCTAGGGGCATTGACGTCACTACTACTGTAAACTGATTCCCATTCATCACTCCGACTTTAACCACTACTCCGCGGTGAGATGCCCCCATTGCATCCTCTAACTCAGTCAATGCGTCTGCTCCGCATCCGTCTTGGCGTTAACTCGCCGCCGAGTGGGGTAAGACTGATGACAACCAGCAAGCTTGGCGCGCAACAGACGCTCATCCAGGATCAAGAATCAGGGTTTGGCTTCATTCGCTCGAATCCCCGCACTCGGAAGCCTCGCAAGCTCGGAGTGACTGAAATACGTGGTCCATATTATGCAACTTACGGAAAGCGACACCTCCAGGATGTTTTGGAGACAATGGGCTACCATATCGACGGGTTCAAATTCGCGGGGGGTTCATTTGCGCTATTCCCTGAGCGAGCTGTGATGGAGATGATAGAACTTGCTCACAAATACGATGTTTATGTCTCGACCGTGCGTCCAATGTAGTTTTCCTAGTGTCAAGGTGTACGCTCACTTACAATGGCTCTGGTCCGCTTTCAGGGTGGATGGATGGAACACATATTGACACACGCGAATGTTACGACTGTCATCGACCGGTATCTGAAGAAATGCAAAGACATGGGGTAAGCACGCCGTCATGCTTCTCCAAGCCAACACGCATAGCATAATCCAACTCATGGTTTTTCCATAGCTTTGACGTCATAGAGCTCTCCGCGGGCTTTCTCTCTTTCCCGCCCGACGACTGGCTGCGACTGATCGAAAAAGTGCAGAGTTACGGGTTGACGCCCAAACCTGAACTCGGAATCCAATTTGGCGCTGGTGGAGACACGGACATTGCGCAGCTGGAATCGACGGGTACGAGCGACCCGTCGAAAATCGTGAATCTCGGAAAGAGATTCTTGGACGCCGGAGTGGAGCGTATCATGATCGAGAGCGAGGGAATCACGGAAAACGTACGGGTCCCGCGTACGGACGCTATCCAGGCGATTCTCAAGGAGCTACCGATGGAACGTGTGATGTTCGAGGCAGCTGATCCAAAGGTGTTTAATTGGTATGTTCGGGAGTTTGGGGTCGATGTGAACCTGTTCGTGGATCATAGCCAGATCGTGCAGTTGTCCTGCCTAAGGAGCGGAACATGGGGAATGGCGGACACGTTTGGAAAGGTTGTTAGCTACCGCGAGTAAAGGATCAGATACGTCTGATGGCAAAAACAGTTCTATGCCCCTCACCTGATAGGGAAATGTGTTCCGGAAAGTACGCAGCTGAGGCTGACGTGGCAGCCGTGTTGTTGGCTGATGGCCGACTCGGCGGTTGAACTTTGAACGCGTCTGCCAAGCTGCTTCCAACTACCAAAGTGAAATGTCTTTTCCAAGCTTCATGTACAAGGTTTCTTTACACCGTGCTAACAGAGCTCTACAGTCAATAGAAATTGTTGAATGGGTATAGCTACTTACCGTGCCAGACGTAGGCTTGCGGCAGCCACACCGCCACTATACTTGCCACCATCACAAGCCGTCCACCGCGTCAGCGCTCGTTGACAAATGCCATACAATGTTGGGCGTTACGGGGAAAAGAAAGAACCGATATCCGGTATTTAAGCCATCTACCCTGCTGAGCTTTATGCTGCTGCATTCTCAACGTGGCCGTCGCAACTAATCACGATGCTGCTCAGCAGATTATGGACGCTCACTTCTCCTCCGTTGGTCGGCAGTACTCCAAACGACGCCAAGATGAAGTCCTATGAAGAACTTAAGCTCGGTATATGGCGCGTCTTGGTCGTGAAGGATTCACATTTTTCCATGTTCAACTTCCGATGGGAGAACATCTCCTCAGCTCTTCCGCTGCTCCGTCGTGCCCTCTATGACGTCTATACCATCAGCCCTCGTTTATTTGTGCTTATGATTTTGGCGGAGCTTTGGTTTGCAATCCAGGACCCACTCTTGTTCTACTTTTCTAATACCCTGTTTTCCTCTGTGAGTGTACCGAGTACTCCCAGTTCGCTTCTAACAGGTGGTATTAGATCGAGAAGCAGATTACAGGGGATTCCGCCGATACGCAGGCTTCCTTTGGTTTGTACATGGCAGTGGCAGCTAACCTTGTCTGTTCTGTGTTGAGTGCATATATGTCACGGTTATTGTGAGTTCATCGTGTAATTTGTGAATATGTGCTCACAAAGCCATCTTGTTTGACAGGCAACAAAATAAACGTGCGTATTCTTCACGTATCAGATATGCATACGAAGCGCGTGTTTTCTCTGGTGAGCTGGAATTCCCCTGATTCCCAATACTTCCGATGTGAATTTGATCAATTCTAGCCCGGTTGGCTTTTGATCTGCCAACTTCTGAGGGTGTGTTTCTTTTCCATCATTCAGCGTCCTTCTGTAGCTCATGCTCGCCTAGATGAAGCCACCTCTAACTTTGACACCGACGATGTATACGAATGTTTGGAACAGGGGATCACCACAATGAAGGATATGATATCTTTCTTTTTGCACATCCGTCTTTTCACACATGTCATCGGCACTAGCCTCAATGATGGAGGACCTGTATACCTTGCGATTTGCATGCTTCAACCTTTGACGAGGCACTTTATGTCAAATGGCCTCTGGACAAAAGGTATGATACCTGATGTGGATTAGCATCCCCCTCTGACTGGCAGAACTGCATTGTGCGTTCAGCCTATTTTGTCAATGCAATAAACAAGCATTTCATTCACAAGTCCACTCTGGAAAGATTTGTCGATCTGAAAGAGGAGGTCATCGCAGGAGGTATAAATAACTATTTACTGAAAGGTAGCTTGCTGGTTTGGCCATCTGCTCACAACTGATGTGACTCTTCAATGTTGTCAACCATCAGAGTATCGCGATGCCAAAGATGGTCTTGGTGATACCCCAGACACTAGACCTGAATTGTTGTACAATCAGCAGCACAAAGCGCTACCAGATATCATTATGACCCTTTGCTCATATGCTCCCACGGTGAGATCACATTCCACTGTTATCCATACGATACTTACCACCAGTCAGTTTTATTTCGCTTACCTTGCGCTCACAAGTCGTTCCAAGTTGTCCATGACCCAGTTTGCTGTCTTGAACCAAGCCTCATTTTCCTTGTCCGATACCCTAGCATCTATAGGATTGGATATAGACATTTGGCCAAGTTTTTTCTCGCGGATGAGGAATGTTTATACTGCACTTGATACCAAGAATAAGATACAAGACGGTGAAACAACATTCCCACGTCCAGGACGCGAGGCTAGCACGGGAGTGGGCATCGAATTCCGGTAGGTGAATTGCACAAGCAACACCCTGCAGGAAAACTCACAATTGTGATGCAGAGATATATCATTTTCTTATCCCAACGGCAAATCTGAACGTGCATCCCTCTCTGGTGTGTCGTTCACCATCCAACCAGGACAGCTTGTTGTCATCGTTGGCACCAATGGAAGTGGAAAATCGACCATCGTCAAGTTGTTGAGCCGATTTTACGAACCCACTTCTGGCAGCATACTAATAGATGAAATACCGATTGAAGAGTACCGCATGGCTGAGCTACGGAAGGGTATCGCGATGCTCACTCAAGAACACCAATTGTTTCCTCTGTCGGTAGGAGACAACATCAAACTTGGTTCGTCCGACCCAGGCACAGTGGATAACGAGCAAACGATCGAGAAGGCGGTGTCGGCTGCTGATGCAGAAAGCATCGTAAATGGCTTCTCGGATGGGTATGACACTGTGTTGGAGCCGGTGAGGGTTGGCTATCTCAGCTATGCAGGTCAGGGGAACGAAGAGCTGGAAACAATCCAAAAGAACTTGGATAAACCAGCAGATATTTCAGGTGAGTTAGCTCCACAACAGCTATTACTTTCTCCATGTTCAACTTTCGACTCTACAGGAGGCGAAAGACAAAAACTTGTTGCGTACGTCTGACCGTCTGCTATTTACTTGTGTCATGACGATATCTGATTGATACTACCATTCCCAGTGCTCGCACGTTCATGCGCCTTTTCACCTCTTCAATAAAGCTTGTTACTGTAGATGAGCCCAGCTCGGCCCTCGATCCCGCGGCCGAACACCGACTCTTTGGGAAACTCCGACAGGAAAGAAAAGGTCGAACGATGATCTTCATAACGCATCGATTTGGACACTTGACGAAACACGCGGACTTGATCATGTATGTCTTCTTGCTCATATGTATTTCCAGCGTACTGGCCATGGGGTTTGCATCATGACGATACTAATGTTAGTGATATTCTTTTTGCTCTAGTTGCATGAAAGAAGGGGCTGTCGTCGAGACTGGCACCCATACGGAATTGTTATCAAGGGGAGGAGAATATGCACACTTGTATAACATACAGGCTCAGGCATTCGCGACCACATGAGCAAAGAGAGCGAAGGCTCCATTCTCGTGCTCACTGGCAATCTGGACATGACTAGGCGATTCGTTTCACCGCAGAGACTCCGCTGGTAAATAAGGATGCTCACATATTCAAGTGACGTTTAATAGCACGACGGATGACTGGTATCGTAGACAATCGATGTATCCATACATACACAACTCATTCCACTACATATACCCAACTTTTGAGGAGGGATGTCATCGGACCCGGATGCTCACTCCCGCATTCTCAAAGGTGCAGGTCCCTCTCGCTGCAATCTATGCAAATTCAATGGCATGTCGTCAGAGTGCACGTGAGACGAACAAGTCAAGGACTCACTCCTGGAAGAAGTCCTTCACAAAGTTCTTTGAGGTTCAATTCCACGCGAATGGCGAACGACTCGCTTAGAACGACGCCATTCACGCCCGAGTCCGCCATCAACCCAGCCACCGCCAACGCTCTTTCCCAGAGACCCACAGAGATGCACAGAGGTAATGTTTCAGTGGTGTTCAAACCTTGTGTAGAGCCTTTCGCCGTCGCCAAGTTGAATGTCCGCTCATCGAAGAGCTCTGTTCACCAACTCGAACAAGATGTCGTTGGTCGCTTGTGGGAGCGAGAGCAGCCTGGGCTCCACCAAATGCATGATTCTTGCTGCCTTTCCACAAAGGAGAGAACGACCGTGAAGTTTCGGAGGTTGTCGACCACGGTTATTTGGCAGCCATAATTAAACTTTCGATCTGAGAGAAGGACGGTGTGACACGGGTGTCCTCACTCAGCGGATCTTCGTTCACCCTGACTGCGATACTTGCAAGTATTCCCGAT
Source organism: Boletus reticulatus (assembly GCA_038093535.1). NCBI lineage: Eukaryota > Fungi > Basidiomycota > Agaricomycetes > Boletales > Boletaceae > Boletus > Boletus reticulatus. Next base: position 206,028 of record JBBPSJ010000032.1, read on the forward strand.
TGCAAGCACACCTTTAAACGTCACGATATTGTCCGTGATTCAATATGTGAGGTCTGAACGCACACATGACATGGTCCAAGTCTGCCTGTAGACGCAGATCCAGCCCAAATACCTTGGGCACTAATTCCGAAGGGTCAGTCTCCTTTCAAGAGTCGGCCGGGACCATCGTATCGGTATCTTTCGCCGTTAGAGTCATCTGGAGCAATTAAAGGACTCGGGCAGTGACGACTGGAAAATGTATAAGCCGCAGAACCTAATGACACCGTGGGAGTAACTTCGATCCATTGTTGGCTCAGCCTACGAGCAGAAAGTACTCAAGTTAATTCTCCTGAACACATATCCTGTTCGGCGCATTTCAAGTTCCAAGGATCCCGAGTAGTACCACTGGCGACACACTTGGCCGAGTATTACTCGTTGATTTTATCCTGCTGTCGCATGGTGGTGTGGCGAGCGTTGCTCGTACGCAGGCAAACGGAGGCTATGGACCCATGAGAGTCGAGTTCTTGGTGCGTCATCTCTGGTTTATGAGGATCGGGCAGATAAATAGACCTCAATCTAACACTGCTAGTCTAGTTTTCTCAACATATTAACTCTCCAAATCCGCAAGCTTCGATATGTATATGGCGTCTGGCGCAGGGTTTAGACTCGATCGCAGATTGTCCCTGAACATTGCAGTAGCCAAGGCAGTCCTCCCCCCATGATCTGCGATATCGGCTCTCACAATCACTCCAAACGCATCAGAAAACAGTCCATTAACTACCCAGCTGGTGCAAGTATCCAGGCATGACATCAATGGCAGTGCAGAATTTGGGGGTCAGAACGTTGACCCTTGTTGGTAACAATCAAACCTGACGCTCATCAGGTGTCATCAATTCCCGGTTTCGTGTGTACGAACTTGCGAATGTGCGCGTTGTGGATGCTGGTGTCATGCCTCCTATCATTGAACTCCCTCATTTACACGATTGGAGAGAAGGTGCTGTTTGACCAGACAGAGGTGCCAAGTGCACTGCTCAAATGGCTTGGTTTGATCCTGGAAATAATTGTGAGAAACGTAACGAATCACTCTCGTGTTAATTCCTTTCTTTAACTAGACTCTCTCGACCTGGCATATGGAGTCGGATGCAGATGGTCGCTCGTCCTTTAGTCTCCATCTGGACTCCTCCAGTGCCATATTTACTCATCAATTCAACATCGAATTCGAACAGCGGTGCATGGAATAGCCACATCCACTGCCGCCTCGTCACATCAGGTGGATTCTAGAAACTCAAGTCAGTATAACGCACAGGAAACGAGCTACCTTCCGCCAGCCACCGTTGACACGAGGCTCGGACTGTAGATTCCTATCACGACACACGGGATTTGATCTTGCTTCCATTCGGACATGTACAGCAGTACTATAGAGTCCGACATGCTGCAGTTGGATGGTCGAGACTCCAATTCGAGATGCAAGCCGCGAACATTTGAACTTCTAATAATTTTTGGTATATTTTCCGGATACAGCTTGCATTGGTATACGTGGTGCACGACTCACAAGGTCTCGCCAAATCTCCGTTGAGAGAGGATCCCACGTACTGCGACTGGAGCCTTCCAACCATGCTGCATTGCATTCCGACTTGCACCACGCGTGCAACTCGTGCAACCCACAGCATCCAGAAGACCGAGAAGACCTGAAATCCTGCGCTGGATCCATTTGGTAGATCACAGAATATTCTTTCGGTATCCGATCGTCCACATCTGTAGAGAGCACCACGCGGCGTCTGCGTGCCCATGGTCGTGGCCGGCTTCAAAAACCCATCACTTGCCCTCTTCGCTCTTGTAACGATTTCTCGCTCAACATGTCTGTATCGATTTTTCGAGCCTTTGGACAGACGTCTTCGTCCACGTCTTCGCCTCGTGGGGACACCCGGAAGAGAATGCCCATTCATCGTGGTACATACTCGTTCATCAATCGACAAAGCGGGACCACGATGGAGATGGCTAGTGATCATACCATCGTAGGTTAGCCCATCGCTCCTGCTGACATGTTTTGTACATTCTCATGAGACATGACTCAGGGATGCCACCTAAAGACCTGGATACGCAGAAGGTTTGTGATACTAGTCCCTGTCTGGCAATCCTGTGTCGCTCAACAGTCAATGGCAGTGGGAGGTTCACCCCCTCGGAGCAGGTCATTCGATTCGAAACCTCAAAAACGGGAAATATCTGTCCGTAAAAGCCATTGCCAAGGAAGCATTAGTGGTGTCAAGCGACTTTCCCGTAGCGTGGCACATCAAGGAAGTGCACGTTCCCGAAGAGAACACTGCTTTTTATGAGTGAGTACACGCGGTCGTGGTTGTTATATCCAGAATGCTTACTGAGGCGAACACCAGGATACGTTGGCCCGGGACCGAATTTCTTTTTGAGCTAGCAGACTTTGGAAGTTCCGCTCCGAAGACGAAGGCAAGTGCTTTGTCAAACATCTCCAGTAGGAACGCGTCAAGTGCTGATGCAGCATGTAATCCCAGATACACATCTCGGAAGGTCAGTTACCTGCGGACCAGCAACGTTGTCGATACTGGAAGGCGAACCGTATTCGACAAGGCTCATTTTATCAACCCTCCCCACCCACAGCCCAAAGGCAAGGGACCGGGATGGGTTCTAGTTTCTTTGGTTTCGCGGGTAAGCTTTTGGCTTGACGTGGTTATGGTAACCACCACTGATTGGTCTTCTTTTCTGATCCCAGACAAGTGGAAATCACAAGCCCCTGAAAAAAAGGTGCAAATTGCACAGCAGAATCGAACTAGCAAATGATCCTCCGGACAAAGTCACCATAAAGATCGTTATGATACATACATACATCTGCCATTTTGTAGCATAAGTAGGTTACCTGAATTTCACGAAGACTGCGTTGTCTGCAGATTGTCGGCTTTGGGTCATCGATACAAAGGACTGGGAGACAACAGCGTAGTACTTGCGTGTAACAACATCGAGGTCCGCGCCAGAGTGTAGCCATATTGCGAAATGTCCGTTGAGAGGTCGAAAGGAAACGGACTTGGTACGGGGCACTCTATGCGGGCGGCTACGAAGTACGGATACAAGGATGTCTGGCCCGGAGTATGAGTATACACGCGGCCGTAGTACACGAGCTTACAACAAAACTGCGCTGACGAGCGACCAGATCTCCCACAGTGTATCCTGTCTGGCAATCATGTGGTTGGATCTACGTGATAGTAAATGCATTCGTTAGTGCGCAGAGCGCATTGTCCCGCTTTACCGGACCCATGTGATCACTAACTCCAACCCACCAGGTCCGCTGACTTACACCTAAGCTTCTGTTCCCCACCATGTCGTTCGGTGTCCCCACAAAGATCCTTATCGGCATGCGTTATCTCCATTATCGCCCTTCTCTTCTGCCTTCCATCTTCTACCGTCCTGATCCACATCTCCTTGCCGCTACCTGTTAATGTCGAATAAACATATCTTCGAGTCCGCAGAAGGACTTGTACTCACCTCTCTCAGAGGAGCTGTAGCTCAGAATCCGGCGCTGCGACTGTATGTCATTTCAACCCCTTGAATGCATCTGGGACCCCTAAACCACTATCGGCCATTTAGCCATGCACCAACCAAGACGGTTTACGTAGCTCACCCACCAACACCAACACAGGTAGCCGTCATCTCAGGAGGTGGTGCTGGTCACGAACCGGCACACGCTGGTTACGTCGGCCATGGAATGCTCATGTCTATGGTTTCTGGGGACATTTTTGCCAGTCCTAGTGCCAAACAGATATTAGTTGCGATCGAATTCGCGGCGTTTGCGGGTCTGGAAAATGCGGAGGGGAAAGGGAGAGATGTGGTGATCGTGATCAACAATTATACGGGGGACAGACTCAACTTCGGCCTTGCGATAGAACAAGCGCGGGCGAGGTATCCAGGACTGCACATCACGACCGTCCTCAATGCAGATGACGTTTCTCTCCTTCCGCAAACGCGGGGAGGGGAGGAAGTGGTAAATTTGGTGGGCCCGAGGGGACTCGGGGGAAATATTTTTGTATGTAAAGTATTGGGCGGTTATACAACGTTCGGAGCGAACGGTGGTGAGTATTGGCTTCATTGACGACCTTTGAAGCGACGCTGCATGTTGATTGCCCTCACTAGCCACAACGCCGCCCATGTCTCCCAGACCTACGCTCGAACGGACAAAGTTGCTTGGTGATGCCCTTGTGGCGAATCTCAGAAGTATAGGCGCTACTCTGGGACATTGTCACGTTCCCGGTCGGCAGCCTCATTCCGGTATGCCCCTAAGATCAGCAAAACAGGCTCATGGGATTAATTGCAACGCTTTATTCGACAGCCGTTGAACTTATTGCCGATGGACAGATCGAACTTGGGCTTGGACTTCACAACGAGCCTGGCGTACGCCGCATGCCACTTACCTCTCCAGAATGGTTAATCAATGAGATGGTGAGCATGATTAAAGGAAGCGGAGGAGGTTGGCGAGGGTCAGACATACACATTGGTGCGTCTATCCTAGGAGTATTTTCATACGTGTTGGACCCAACGGTGTGAAGAACGGGATTTAAAGCATGAAGCCAACGAGACCTGGATCCGCCAGGGAGACGAGATTGTGTTGTTCATTAACAACCTAGGAGGAATATCAGCGCTCGAGATAGGTGCCGTCGTGGAACTGATTCGGAAAGAACTTGGTAAGCCCCAAGTCTTCTGATTCCTGACCGGGTTCTACTGACCGATGACTTATAGCTTCACATGGGATTATACCAGCAAGGATTTATAGCGCACCATACATGACCTCTTTGAATGCCCCTGGTTTCTCCATATCACTCGTCAATGTAACTAGAATAGAAGGGATTGTGAATGGTATGGTTAGTTTCTCTGCTGCCCCAACCACGATGACTCATAGTTTCATCTTAGCAAACTTGCCGACCGACCCAATAGATCTTCTCGCCCTGCTCGATGCCCCAACCGATGCATTATCCTGGGTCGGGGTAACGTCCTGGCCAACACGGTCGAGGTCCATCACTGATGGCTGGGACGCGGAAGCAGAGGCTGTGAACTCACTTCAAAAAATCCATGCTTCCTTCTGTCCTGATTTCTTGGGCACTTCATCTTCCTCCAGAGTGGATCACGGTGTCGGAGGCTATACTTGGATCGATCTCGGATTCACTGCTGAGGAGGTCTCGAGGGGAATACGAGGTGCATGTCACAGTGTATTTGCAGCGGAACCAGATATGACAAGATTTGACACTGTTGTCGGTGATGGAGATTGTGGACACACGTTTGTGAGCGGTGCCAAAGGTGAATCCCGGACCAGTAGCAATTCTGCCGAGGTTCTGAATTGTTCTTGACGCTGGTAGTGCTTCTCGAGGCATTAGACCAAGATGGACTTCAACCTCAATTGCTGAACCCCGCCATGTTTGTGTCTAGGGTAGGAGAGATATTAGAGGGCAGTATGGGTGGGACCATTGGTGCACGTACGTCGATTCTTCCAGGGTCAAGTCAATCCTTCATAGTTTCCCCACCAGTATTTGCAATATTCTTCACCGCGTGGTCGAATGCACTGCGCAGAGGCCCGAGCTTGTCAACCAGCTCTTATTCTCCGCTAAAGGAGGCTCTCGTCGCGCTTGGCAAACACACCCCAGCGCGTCCAGGTGACCGGACTGTCGTCGACGCGCTTGTCCCGCTCTGTGAATCTGGTACATCGACTACGACCACGATGCGGAATCCCGGTCTGAAAGCAAAAGCGGTAAAGCAAGGGGCAGAGAACACCAGAGGAATGAAAGCGAGGCTCGGGCGGGCGTCCTACGTTATGGCAGATGATGGGAAAGTGCCTCCTGACCCTGGGGCATGGGGGGTGGCGGCCATGGTGGAAGGCTTTGTCAATGGTCTAAGTTGATTGGAAGTTCATACTTAAATCCTGGGGTAAGGGTCTGGCATTTGAAGAAAAAAATTTCGAGGGTGAATGGCCGCCATCGTTCACATTGGGCTGCTACCCCTGGCCATTCAACAGTCACCAATCCTGGCCACATCCGAGTCGATGACTCATCTGCTGGCAAAATGGCGTAACGCGTTGCCGCATGGAGGGAGTAAGTTTAAGTTAGGCCACCTGGCCAGGTTTGAATCCGCGTTCGCATCACGATCATGCTGCCAGTCGATACTTACCATTAGCGGCCATAGTATTCTCGGCTCGCATGACTGACAATCGTAGGATATATATCTATCCTCAAAGGTCTGATACACAGGGACAGAAGTGCTAAGGAACTCACTGCCACTCAGCGTCGCAAGCACTCGCTAACTCTGCTGTAGCGACCATGGCAAACATTATGCCAACGGTCTAGACTCCGCACCTCATCACCTTTGTCTATAGGTTTTTGCTTTTCTTGGTTCTGACGGTATGGTCGATTTCTTTGCACAGCTCCCATAATTCAATTCGTGCTAGTCATGGTGGGTATAACTGGCAACCCTGGTCAGTGGCTCGTAGTGTCGCATGTGATCTGACTGACAGGGTCGTGGTAGCTATCGCTGCAAGGTACATATATTGTCCCGCACAACCAGACTGCAGGGACGGACTGACATGAATTTTAGCACAATTGTGTCATGCAGAGCAGTGAGATCGCTCCTCGGCCTTCGTATGCCGTATTCAAGGTATGCATGACAAAGAAATCAAAGGACTGTAACTGAGACGTGAACGGACGAGCAGCCCCACGTCGGACGAGAACAACGAGACTGGCGTGCTGACAACCCAACTTCCGAATACTCCGATCGGTGTCTGCTGAAGTTTTACTGCCATACGAGCGCATCAAACCTTTGTGATGATGTCCAGTGTTCTCCACTGTACTTTTTCTCTTTCACTGCTGTCCATTGGCCGTATTGAAGGGGTGTCTAGCCTACCTCTAGTACTGTATTACGAGGAAGCGGGTGGAAAGGAACTAAGGCGAAGTTCAGGTACACATTTTACGCGACAGCAGATGAACGTATCGGCGGGTGCTGCCATTCTGCGGCATAGTTTTCGGATATAAGATGGATGTATTGTTTAATCAGCGGTTTGTGCGCACAGTGTGCTACGGCATGAACGTTTGAACATGAGTGCTTGAAGCTTGAGCTTGAGCACCAAAGTCATTGACGCGTCGAACTCCGACTTGCATCGCTGCACGTAGGAAGACCAACTTTGTAATGCGAAATTCGTCATTGGGAATACCGAGATTGGCACTTTGTAAGGCTGACGCAATGATACTTGCTCGTATGCGACACTCCTTGGCCGAGTCTATCAACTTGTCTTGAGAAGGGGTACTTAATGGTAGATAAGTGAGTACAATAATAAATGGTTGTTGTAAGTTCTATATGCGCAATGCTAGATGCCCAACTCTATATAATTCTAACCTCACTTCATGACCCCATATCTACTTCTTTGCCTGAGGCATCGTTTTTTTATAAGCCTCTTCAAGCTCTTTTTGCACATGCGGCAGCACTGGCAGGTGAGTCTGCGCAAAATACCATCAATTCCCTTCAGCTTCGAGGCCTCCAGTGAAAAAATCCAAAACGGAACGCACCCTGTACTCCATACTAAACTCTCCTTTACCCTGGGTCACTCCTCTCAACTGATTCGAATAACCGAACATGTCGTTCAACGGTACCTCCGCCGTACACGTAAACTCCTCATCTCGCACTTCGCTATCCAAAATGGTCCCCCGCCGAGCATTCAAGCTCCCGATCACCGCCGCCTGAAACTCGCCCGGTGCGACAACTTCGACCGTCATGATCGGCTCCAAGATAATTGGCTTCGTCTTCGAATAGATCTCACGGAAGGCAGCAATAGTTGCGATACGAAAGGCAAGTTCAGAAGAGTCCACAACGTGGTAAGAACCATCTTGGAGGACCATCCGAGCACCAACGATCGGGTTCCCCGAAAGCGTGCCCTTTTCAAGTGCTTCAAACCAGCCCTAGAAGAAATGGACGTCAGTTCAGGTCTTCGGCGAGTTTCAACCCGCCGCTGAAACATGGCAACACACCTTTTCACACGCAGGGATGTAGTTATGCGGGATGTTCCCTCCCATGACAGTGTTCACAAACTCCCTGTCCTGTCCATTTTCTGGATCGAACGGGACGGGCTCCACATGGCCAATCACTCGGGCAAACTGACCAGCACCACCGGTTTGTTTCTTATGTGTATGGTAGAACTCGGCACGCTCCGTGATCGTCTCGCGATAGGCGACGCGAGGTTTACCACTCGAAACGACGACGCCATATTCACGACGCATACGTTCAATGTATATCTCGAGATGGAGCTCACCCATTCCAGAGACAATCGTCTGACCACACGTAACGTAAAATCAGGATGCGGGAATGAAAATGGAATGGGGTGCACCTCTTTGCTCTCGGGATCGATGTGCACCTTGAACGTCGGGTCTTCCTTCTGGAATCGATTAAGAGCGCGAGAAAAGTTGGGCGTCTCTTGTCCTTGAGGCTTGATCGCCAATGAGATGACAGGCTCGGGAACAAACATAGATGTCTGCATAACCATGAAATCTGAGCCATCGCTACCTTCGAAACGGGACTAACCATGGAAAAACTCGAAGAACCATCTGTAAAAGTGTCACCAGACGAGCACTCGACCCCGAAGACGGCGCAGATTTCACCGGGGCCAATGGAATCTATGTCCTGGTGAATGGCTGAGTGCATGAACAAGAAACCGAGAAAGGGACAACCAACCTCCATTTCATTACTGTGCAGACGAACCAAGCGAGGGACCTTGACCTTCTTATCCGTGCGAGCACTGAAGATGAAAGAACCCTTCTTCAGAGTACCCTGGTAAACCCGCATGTAGGTCAGCTGACCAAACCGTCCTTCCTCTAATTTGAAAGCCAATGCGACAAGAGGTGCTTCGGCAGCAGGGACAAGCGGAACCGGAGGTGAGCCATGTGCCAATCTCGTATCATGAGCAGTGACGACCGACTCGGCGGGATTGGCAAGGTAAGCGCAAACACCGTCCAGCATAGGTTGCACAGCCGTGTTCTTAATGGCCGAGCCAAGGAAGACGGGGGAAAATTTGAGACCGACAGTGGCGCGGCGGATGGCTTCAGCGATCTGATGACTAGATGGCGTCTCATCGGCAAGGACCATGTCGGCAATTTCATCGTCGACTTCGGCGAGTTGCTCAATGAGCTCAAGACGTTTCTCCTTGGCGAGATCGATGACCAAAGCTGGGATCTCGTCTGATTCCACGAGTTTGATGCTAAACAAATGCAGGAGTGAGGTTGAGGGCCGGAAGGGGCGATCAAGTCAAAGTACCCTTTCTCGCCCTCGTTGTAAATTGCTTTCCAGCGAACCAAATCCACTACACCCTTAAATTCGTCTTCGACACCGATAGGAACCTGGACTGCAGCAGCGGCAATCTTGAGCTTAGACCGAATTTGACCAATGATTCTCCAGGGATTTGCTCCGGGTCTGAAAGATATGTGTTAATGTTGTAACATCACGCCAATGTATCAGTTCTCACCTATCCATTTTATTGATGAAAGATATCCGGGGGATATTATAGCGACGCATCTGACGATCGACCGTGGTAGTCTGACTCTGAACACCAGAAACAGCGCACAGAACCAAGATAGCACCATCAAGCACACGTAGTGCGCGTTCGACCTCTATGGTAAAGTCGACGTGTCCTACGTCATTCCTCGAGTCAGAGTGAGTGCAGTTAGTCTACAGAGGGGACACCGACCTGGAGTATCGATGATATTGATAGCATAGTTATGTTTTTCGCCAGTGGTGGGGGATAGCGCTTCCCAGTCGCAAAAAGTGGCCGCACTTTGGATAGTGATACCTTTTTCACGTTCCAACTCCATGCTATCCATCTTGGCACCAACAGCATCCCGGCCACGGACCTGTATATATTGGTTAGTATTTCAAGGGCCCATTACGATGACGCAACACGAACCTCATGAATCTCACGAATTCGACCAGTGTAAAAGAGGATGCGCTCCGTGAGGGTAGTCTTTCCGGAGTCAATGTGTGCAGAGACGCCGATGTTCCTCTGGAAGTTGATCCGCTTGAGGTCTGCCTCTGACAATTCATACTTGGGGTAGCTGTACTGTGGGGGTTCTGTGCTCTCTGGGGCACGCGCCGCGGCAGTCGAGGCAGCCCGCCAACCCAAGGGTATTGAAGGCGACAGCCGAGGAAGTGAGCGGAGTGCCCAGTGCCATGAGCAGGGCAGCCCTCGCAGGAGTGGCCGCATCTCAAGACAACCGTGTACTCAAGAAAATTGGAGACCATTTAATTTAAAACACGTGGGAAAGTACTACTAGATCAGGACAAGGGAATCAAACAAGCTTTATTGAAAAACAAAGGGACTGAATTGTATGCATCATGGTTTCGCCCAACCGTCAAGGCCACATAGTAGCAACTCCTAGCAAGAGGAGCGGGTACGGAAGATACAGGAATATGACGCCGCGCGGCCACCCTACATCAGCTCCGAATCCCCTGCAACGAATCGACACCGCTAGGTGGACTCAGCCACAGAGGACCATGAACAAAGCGAGCCGGGCAGCGGCGCTCGATCTCGTGAGCACCCAAACGGACACCTCGCTCCACCAACCCGAAACCAGACGCCATTCAGAAGTAACTCTGCGCCAGACGGCTAGCGCTTCGTGCGGTTGGATGGACACTTGAAAAAGTCAAGAATCGGAGTTGACGATGGATATATATATTTCAATCTCCGAAAAATCGGAGATTGAAATGTTGTACGGATGGGACTTGCCGACTCGGCGCCGAGACTCGTCCTCATGCCCCGTCTCTCTGCACTACCCAGGCCAAGAGAATCTGTCTTTGCGGGTTCACATGACCTCCACCGCGGGGATGCCAACGCAGTTTGCCCTCCGAACCTGCGAGAATGTGTGCTCGCAATGGAGGATTGTTGTGAAGAGGTAACACAGATCACGTATTCGATCACCATCAGCCTCATGACAAACAGGCATATGAGGCCCAGCAGCTCCTCCGTAACGGGACGTTTGATTTACCGAGGATGAGTAAAGTATTGGAGAACCAAAAAGTATGTTTTATGTCCCCTTTATATCATCGACTCACTGCGCCTAGGTGTTCCTCCTCATAGACGAAGGCACTGTACGTAGATACAAAGCAAACCTCGCAGATGAAATCGAGCCACAGATCATCGAGCTCATCGAGCGTGCAGAGAAAGGTCTGAAAGCCCTCAGCCGTAAGCAGGCTTTAATCCAAAGCAAGGTTTGTCCGTTACTAAAAGAGATGAAGACATTGACCAGGCACCTGGAACAGGTCGAAGCAGCGCAAGCAGTGCAGTCTCGCGCAGCAACAGCGCCAACTGCGAATAAGCGCGAGGAACGTAGGATACAGATGCTGTCGAAACAACGTCAACGACTTGAAGAGGAAGTAAAGGTCCTCGAATCGGAGATCTTGGCCCTGGTCCGTTTCGTTTGTGGGAAGTGACACTTCAACACTTACTCTTCCCAATAGCAAAACAAGAATTTGCTGCGTTCACGGGTCTTGTGACCCCTGCGTCTCCCCGACCTACGGAGCCTCCTTGGGATCTAGGATATCCAAACTAACATGGGGCGGAAGGATGTTGTAGTCACCGCAAAAGCCGCGTTATTTCCCGGCGTGACACCATGCGAGTGGTAATATAGCCACGCGTTGTGCGGGGTATGGTCAGACTTGGCTCCTCCGTAATAGATGCTGTTTTCGCCGTGCATCTGTTTCTTTTTTGAGGTTCTATCATTACATTATATTATATGTTCACCCACCCCCCCTTTCATGCTGTAGAAGGTGAGCATCACTCGACCTATGATGTTCGACAAAAATTGATATTTATCCAGTTATACAACAAAGGGGTCGATAGTCAAGCCTAGTTATCACCTTACAACGCCCACGGTCACCCGATCTATTGAAGATTGTTGGCTCCGTGCACCACGCATACCAGAGGTCCACATAGCTCTCTGAAAATGTAAAATCATGACTTTGTATACTTTCTAGTAATCTTTCTGAACTGACGATGGTTTGAATCCGATGCAGGGCACATCGCTACCATCTGAGGCCCTGTAAAACGAGATCCCAACAGCAAAGGAGAAGAGGAGCTCGCCAGCTGGAATGGCACGGGTCGTACACTGAAAGATCCGGCTCAATTCTCGGTTACCATATGATCACGATCGACGTTATCTATATGTGCATGCACCGCCTTTCCTTCTGTACTTTTTTCTTAGCTCACTAAATCCCGGCCAGGGAGAACGGCAATCGAAAGAATTTGTTCATCGTCCGTGCGGTAGGTAGTGGTTCTATTTACCGCGCGGGACTATAGCGGTTCATTGAGAACAAGGTACAAATGCTCGGTGATCTCGTTCAGCTCCTCCTAAGATAATCTCATATTGTTGGCGATGGCTAGATGTTTGAATCCAGGATGTAGGCACAACACTATGAACCGATCGCGCGAATTGACTTCAGAATCAATCTATTCAGTGCATGAAATTAGGAGCTGAATAGTAACAAAGCTTTTTTTCCGATTCATATGGGCATGTGAGTGGAGAGGGGGAAATTTCCGTTATTCAGAGCAGAGATGGCACTCCCTATCTCAATGGAAGGCCGTTATCTCAGTATCTTATTTTCTCCTGCCCCACTCAAATTCTTGAAAAACCGTCCCATCCGCGCGAATCACGGAGTATACATGTACCAATTTTCAATTTGCCTATGGTGAGGCTCGAATCGGCCCGACCGGTGTGCATTTTGGCCGAGCGAAGAATGGATTGCGTCCAAGTCGGACGAGTTACATCTTACCAACAGATCTGACCTTGGCATCTGTCAACTCTGGCACACACTCGCAGTCATGTTCATTTGGAACCGTTGTTCTCATCCGCAGATATCGTATCAGTGGTGTCTATGCCTGCCACGAGAGCCGCTGTTACTAATCTCCGAGTGTGCCATTTCACTGTCAGTCAATCATAATCCAGGTGGCAAAGAGAAAATTTCACGCTAGGGGTGGTAATGTCCCTGGTTGAAGGGACCCGTGAGGGTGAGACCACTGTGCAGGGTACATTTAACCATTTTTACACGGACCCATTTTGGTGCATGCCAGGTTCCGCCCTGCGTTATTCCAACCGCAAGCACTGGCACTAGATCGGCGCCGCTTGTTCACCAGCAAGTTGACAGGAGATGTCTGTAACTTATCGATTCGTAACGTCCCACAAACAATCTGAGAGTTTGACTAATAGCAAGGGTTTCTGCTTCGTGGTCTTGGCCTGTCGGGGTTGCTGCGGGCATCGTGGAAATGCTCAAATGCTGGCGATGCCTATTGGGTGAGCAATAGGCTACCCTGAAGGTATGTGAGAGTTTTCCTTTGCCATTCCGTCACCACAAATGATGACAGTGCTGAGTTGCTGGAGTATACTTAGATCGGTGGACCAACATAACGATTGTTGGGCTTCTTCGCCAACCCTTCTCTCATTCCACAAGCGAGTTTCGAAACGCTGATCGACTACTAGCTACATTCCGAGTTGAAACGATGGTTCAATGGAAAGATCCACACTTGACAGCTCGCCTTAAGATTGTTGATATGAATGTCCTATTTCTTCTGCTGGGAATCTATGGGTATGTTCACATTCTCCGACTTCAAGAGCACGCTCTTTCAATCGTTACTTAGGTGGGAATACTTCTCATCCTTCGACGTGGAGTATGCAGTCATCCGTGGGCGTCTAACGTTCCGATATGCTCTGGTGAGTCGCCACGCTTTCTCGAAATGAATTCAAAACAACATCCGATGAAGATCCCTTACCTTGTTGGACGGATGTTTCAATTCATTTTTATGCTTCTATCGTAAGTGTTTGGGAGCAATGGTCCGCGACGTAACCCATCCATCTCGTCCCAAGTGCAATTAGGACAATCCCACCTTCAAAAAATTTCATTTGTCTACGTCAGTTGTTGTCATCATTATCATCATCATTTCACGCAACTTATTACCCTATATCAGCTATTTCCATGATTATAGCAGTGAGTGACAAGGGCATGGTCCCATGATTGGCTTGTGCTGAAATATTTCTGGACCACAGATATCCGGAGACATTGCTCTGGGATGCGCCTCAATGAATTTCATGATTCGCACGTGAGCGCGTGATTCGTGTGTGTCGGCTGTTTGTAATTTACATGGAACATAGATGGGTGATCTGGAAGGACACCCGTTTGGTGCACATTCTGCTAGTGGTTCTTGCGCTAGGACACTGGGTCGTACTAGCTTTGGGTATGAATCTATCCCTGGGAACTTTCTCAACCCACTGTATTCTCGATTAGACGTTGCAAATCTTCGCCCTACCCAGAATCTCGGAGGGTGCGGAATTTATATCACGCATCCGGCGGTGAATGCGGCCGTCCTCCTATATTGTAAGTCACGCAGTTACATTCAGATTGGTGTACTCACTTCATGGTGGAAAAGCCGTGTGCTACGACTTCCTTGTCCTCGTTTTGTCCATCGTGGCACTTTCGAGACAACAGCCATCCAAATCGCCTTTGATTCAGCGGTTGCGCGCTCAAGGCTTCGTGTATTTTGTCGTGGCAGTCGTAACCTACATTCCCCCGACGGTAAATCACCTCTACCTTTCTCTACTACGATCTCATCTGTACATGCAGATCTTTGCGTTTATGGATGTCGACAGTAAGATTTGCTCTCTTTTGGAATTATCCATGATTCAAATATGTGGTAGCAATGCTGGCTATGACTGCCCTTGTCGGTGAGTCTTACGCGTGGTGTCATGTACATGCCAACTTGAATGACGAACTCTCGCTAGCAACGACTGCCAGGTATCTCCCATGGTTGAATCATGGCGTTTAACGACTAACCAAACCCGCTTGGTCTTAGTACGATTGCCTCATGCAGAGCTGTGAGGTCACTTCTCGGTTTTCGCACATCCGACTCAAGGTGATTACAACATTGCATTCGATGCGTTTGGCTCACACATGTACAGCCAGCTGTCCGAAGAGAGCGTCGAGAACGAAGTCGCATTGACGTCCCAAATCCCTATCCAAACGACAGTACCTACCGCCGTAGCTTGCTGAACTATTCGTTGGCGGTTGGTTGTGACAATCGAAATCGATACTCTGGTGTTTCACCGCATGGAAACCGTCAAGCATTGGGGTTTGCTTTCAGACGAATTATACCCAGCGAGACCCCAGACTGACATATAGCCATTCCCTTGTTTTTTTTGCGTTGTTGTCCTGTCGCCTATATGATTGTGACCTCAATCGAGGATATGAATGAGATATCGCCTCTAATTTCTACACTGTAGTTTTTTACGACTGTAATATATTTGCGGGGCAGTTCATCCATTCCTGGTGGTGTACGAAGAAATTTAATTAATTCGCGCGCAGCGCGGGGAGAAAAAAAGAGATATTATAGCTCGAACGACGAACGCCTGTAGTCTCAACACCATCCGTTTTGGTGTGCTCTCACGAGCCTCGGAATATTGTCCGCTTCCTAAAAAGGAACGTTGGGTTTCGAGACTAGAACGCCAGGCCAACGACGACAGTTCGACAGTTCGACAGTTCGCTTGAGGTGTGCCTAAGTCCAATTCAAAGTCCGATAAGTCTTACCACCCCAACGTCACGTGATGTCTGTGATGTTCAAACCCCGCAAAGGCGTCAGTGGGTACTACCATGTCTCATGTCTTACTTGAACAAACTGAACGCACTGAACACCCAAGACATGGAACAAGATGTTTCCAATATAAATTAAACGTGATTAAACGATGTTATCTCCAAAAGTATCTTGAAACTACAGCGTATTCTTTTGGGTGCGTACGCGTTTAGCAGAGCTGCCACATCTTGACGTAGTCGCTAGATCGCCCCGCGGACGTCAGCGCTTGATCTGTGCGGGAAGAAGGGCGACGTACATGATGAAGGAACTGCTTTCCCCGTTGGATCCCCAAGTGGGATACCACTGGTCCTGAGTGACCGTAAACTGGCGCATTGCGATGTTGGAACCGTCCAACCATGGCTTGTTGCCTACGTTATCGGGGAACCACCCGTTCGTACCGCCGACAGCGAGATCCAGAATCAAGTAGAAGGCTAAGAAGAAACACGTTCACATTAATACGGATCCGGTGCCAGTATCAGAGAGATGCTCACGCTGGTCGAACGGTGTGGCGTTGGTTCCGTTTACCCAAGGGTTCTGGAGTACGATTGGCGTGGACCCGTTTTCGACAACAGGGGGGAAGTTTCCGCGGGTGAAGAAAGGCTCGTTGAAGCTCAGCTGGAGCATGTAAGTAAGCCTTGAGTCAACATAGATGCGCCTTCAAGGTGACTTAATCTCAGTATCGATCTCTACAGGACCATGGGGAAGTGCAGAGAAAGAGAGCTCACAAGAAACTCGGAGTCCATTCCAGGACGTAAGTGTGGAATGCTTCCCCATAATCGGTCCGACGCTGTGTCCACCAACCGAAGGTTTTGTAATAGGCATTCAGGAACGACAGCGGTCCCCAATTAAGCGAACCGCGGACGTAGTCAATTCCTCTACCAATATGCGTTAGCTCTTGGAACAGTGGTTGAAAAGGAAGGTGTTTGGTCTTACTGGTTGGGATATGAACGGGCATTGCCGCGGGCTTCCATGATGTCAATTTCACCGCTGAGTGGCCAGGGCCCATATGTGTTGTTCACGGGAAGCATCCAAATAGCAGGCCAAAGCTACAAAATGGTGAGAACGCAGTCGTTGGTTCTCGTTTGACGCCTACCCAGTCACTGTGGTGGAAGTTGACTTGGTTAGTATCACGTCCTTGTGAAATTGGAAAACATTTACCCTCTTGGAAGCTTGGCCTTGACTTCGACCCGACCGTACCGGATACTAGCACTGTTTCTTGTGCTGATGCGCGCACTCTGAATGGGGTTGATGACGGTACCGCTTGTACTGTTGCTTACAGCACCGCACGCTTGGTAGTACGCGGTAGCATCTGGCGTTGAGCTGTTGCCCCCACCAGGCAAAGCTTCTGGGTTTGTCTCATTGTAGGTGCAGTCAGTGAGGTTAAACGTATAACCATTTAACACGTTGTCCATGCCGATGATGTCCGATGTCAAGGTTGGTGTTATATAGAGGTACCCATCCTGGACGTAGGAATTGTTTGATGACGACGTGGTCATCTCGAATTCCCCGTTACTGGTGCAAGTAAGGTGAGCGTGTGCCTGTTTAGCTGCGGGAACGCGCGAGTACTTACCCAAAGCCTCCGAGTTCAATTTCGCGGAACCAGTTTCCACCAGCGCCGAAGACGGTGTCCGTGTCCGTGTTGAACTCTTCGTCCAGCACCATGCACAAGTTTCCTTTGATTGTGGGCACGCTTTTGTACCCAAAATAGCATCGGATTGCAGAGGCGATGATGCCGAGGAATGCAACACCATACGTCAAGAAATATGCAAACCGCGCATATGGGTCTTTCTTTGAAATCCACGGCTTCTCAATGGTACTAGGATCATCAAGGAGTGTGGAGCGCATGCGCGTCGCCTTCTTCTGAGACAATGAGGGTTCTACGGAGTTTGCTGTTAGTGGCCGCGAGGGGGGTGCTGCAAAGCTTTCGCGGACCCGGACGCCAGATGAATTACGGCTGGGCAGGTTGGTGGGACGGCTGCCGTAGTAGGAGGCCACACGGGGAACGCCTGTACGAGGAGCAATGGACACGCCTTGGCGAGAGGGTACCTCTGGTTCGTACCCGCCTTGCATAGCGAGCATTGGAGGCGTGTACACGCGGCTGGAGGGATCTATGTTGTTGCCGGCGGGGGACGAGAATGGCCCATTCGTCCCAGCGGTCGAGGGACGTGACACGCTGGGGGACGAAGTTGACGGGGAACGCTGGTCGCCAAGACGGTCCGAGCGTGGTTCTTCACCGATGAAGAATGGCGACTCAGCGGGGGTCTCTGAACGATTGGGAGAGTTAGGCATGGCACGCGAGAGGTAATGGACTATGGGAACTAGAGCAGGCGTGTTATAGGACTTTTTCAAGCGAGGTGCGGCTGTCATATCATACACGCCGTCCAAGCAATATCTGATCCATGCATGAGGAGGGGTCTGGAATTCTATATTTGTGACTAGTGTGCAAGGGACTCGGGGAATCACGGCGGTGGGATTAATAGTACCATATCCAAGTCCATGGAACCAAACATCCGATTTGCATCATCGCGTCGAGATTGCGAATCTGAGATCGTGCGGAGATTACCCGGGTCCATCATATCTCCTTGTGGCCCGGACCAGTCGCTGTTGGGTTCGGAACGTCTTTTCCCTCCCCTTGCCCAATCGCGGTATGGACGCCCCGCGGTGTATCGCTTTCAGGGTATCCCGTGACAGTGTGTGGGTATGTTCTACACGATTTGACTTGGCCGTCATTTCGACCACAGCAAGTGACTTGATCATGGCTGTGTTTTGTTTTATTACTGTCAAGATGTCACGCAACGTCACTGTTCTTGACCGCGCTGAGCATAGACAATCGTCAAGCTGGCCCGGCACGGAAGAAACGGAATTACCTGATGGACAGGGACTGACCGGACATGTTTCAACTAACTTCAATTTGACAGATCAAGTTCAGTTGGTTGGTAGAAGGGTGATCGGATAGGGGGGTCCGTACGCCGGTGTGACTTATTCGCTTCCGCTCCTCCGAGCCCACAAACACCTGGGATCTGACACTGGCAGCTCGGTCAGTCGCCAAACCATATTTCCGGTATCGCTGTTGCAGGTTAAACACGAATCCTCCTGGCACGAGGATCAGCTGCATGTGCAAAGCGTATATGAGCGCTTCGCCATCGATCAACATCAAGGCTGACTTGCGCAGTCATCGTCCCGGGCCAAGATAACGGGGCAGTCAGTCAGGAGTTAGTCAGGTAACTCAGTGATTTACCATGCAGCCATTCTTTGAAGCTCGCTAGCAATGTATTCAAACCCTTGCTAATCACGAAAAGCATCTATCCAACATGGCATGCCAATGTCTTTGCGATAAGATAACACCTGCAGGGCACACGGAACGGAGAACGCCGCGTGTGATGCCCTAGTAACCGGGAACCGAATATGACGCATATGATTATGCGACTCTGACATTCGCTAGCCGAATCTCTGGTGAGCATTTGACTCGGGATTCGGGAAATTGGCACTTTGACAAGGCCCCGTTCGCAGATCGGCGGCGGTGGCCTGTCTCGCAACGTAATGTCTCAACACTGTCGCATGATGCGATTGACAGTCACTGGTCAGGCATCGATTAACTGATGGCATGTGACTGACACACGTTCAACAGGCTTGAATTTGACGGATGGGTCTACTTAGTACTATCTCCACCTCCGATGCCACGTGCTGATCCATTCAAGGTGAGTGGCTTTGTTGACCATTCAACTTTTCTCACTCTCTACCAAATAATGTAAAGGTGTAGACTTACTTGGCTTTAAAATGGATGCCCCAATTCCAAGCCTTTTCATACAGGGTGGTGAGGTATCACGAAAAATATTCCCTACCGAATGAATAGCGTAGAGCCATCTCGTATCCGCGATGATCTCATGATACGCGTTCACTGTCGGGGGTGATTTCGTGTGCGCCTCAATTTGTACTAGTGCGGTCGTCTTCGCGATGGGGGCCCATAATCGTGGGTCAAATCCCTGAGAGTGTGAACGTCTCAGGCAGCGATTGTGGTATCGAGCAAACGCTTGGCAAATTTGGTCGCGACTAAAGGTACATGCTGGAATGGAAGTTCGTTCTGCCAACGTAAACACAAAAACAGAGAAAAACGCACGTACGCGTATCAATGTATCACGAGCTTTTCACGGTGGAGGTGCCAACGCACCAGGTAATTGTGAGGTATAATTGGCATGTTAATCGGATGGAGAATCAGGAAAAGGAATACGAAGGAAAAAGAAGAAGGGTGTCACGGTGTAACATCACCGAGCGCATAGCCTTGGAGTGAAAGCCCATCAGTTTGTGGCGCGAGTCTGTCAGTCTCGGAAATAAAAACATTATTTTTCAAGTGCCGGCTGTAAAGGATGCCAGGGGGAGGATCAGGCGAATTTGGGCCGACGACGGATTAGTAGAACCAACCTGGTATGTTGATTGCGAGTAAGGGTTCCTCCGATAACAGGAATCCTAAGTTGTCTAGATTCATTGTAGGATAGGGGAGGAAGAAATTTGACGTGCCCAAGATTTAAATGTAACCAATTTATGGATGTGGACAGTCTCCTGCAGAGGAAACACCGCGACATCCAAGATAATAGTGTCCTTTTTTGGCCCCTCGAGTCCGGGTGAAGGGTGCGACCAATTGATGACAGCTTCTTTCAGGTAGGATCCATTCCGTGTCCTTTGGATCCCGGCTTACTCAGCTGCTGCACCTCTCGCGCAGATTCAGCAATACAGGGTGCGCCAGTGATTGAGGCGTGCACTCGATTGGCAAGTGATGCTTGTTTCGTGATAAGTTCGACATGATGAGATTGAATGTTACTGGATTTGACACCTTTGTAAAGTCGTCACCTAACACGCGCTTCTTTACTGTCCATGAGAAGATGATGTTTTCGGCATCCTCTCCCTCAAAGCGAATATCACGAGAGCCAGAGTAGCAATGCTCCACTGATAACAGTGACAGGTGCTGATAGGATGAGATTGTTGGGAAGGAAATACGTCATATGTGCCCTTTATTCTGCATCGTTCCCAACACCAGCCCAGCCCAGCTTGGAAATACGAGAATATCTTGTCGCTTTCGTGATCCTTGATACATGGTTCGGCCGTGGTGATCAAGAACGATAAACGCCACCTGTGCCATGCGTCTTGGATGGCGACGAGCCTATGGAAAAAAAAACCTATCTCAAATTTGTTGCCAAGGGCAGGCTCGTAAATTGGCGCCATGGTGATCATTGAACCGGATTATGGTTGCATTGATTCTGAGCAGGGGGTAGTAGGGTTGCGGCGTGCGTTCGCTGGATACGGGGTTGCGTTGAGCGAGTGGCGCAAAGGCGTGAAGCAAGAAGGCAGACTGCGTGGTTGGTGAAGTTCTCGAATCAGTTTGCGCTTGATCCACGCTTGAAAGCACGGTCGAATTCGAGGAGTAGTTCTCCTGCGCCGACGGGCGCGACATTAATGCGGCTCGAGTCAGTCTTGATCGATTGTTGCTTTTTCCATGTTGAGCTGGTACTACGCCACGCCGTCCCCACCGTCGCAGATTCACTGTTTCTCTTTTCCTTTCCTTTCAGTCGTTATTTCACGACAAACCGGCAAGATGGGGGCTTTCCGGAATTGTTTCATAGGCTCTGGCCAAACATCGAACTCCTCGGAACTGACCCGACGCGGGGATCATCTCGGAAGACCTCGACAGCGGCACATGAACGTGTGTCCGCCGTGGCAACTTGAAGCGCCAGGAACATGCCTGTCCGGGTGGGCCATGTACCAGTGCTGGGCAAAATTGATCGCTAGTTCGTTTCACCTTCAGCGACTTGAAGCTTGGCCCAAACTTGAAGGTCTGTCCCAGGCTGGTCCACACACGCTGATCATCAAGTCCGACGAGTAAGGTGTTCCCAAAATATCGCTGAGGCACTCTTGATTTCCCTCTTCCCACTTGGTTTAGCGACACTCCTTCCAGGCGGCCCATTGCAGCCAAAAACGACTCACACAGATCCTCTCACGAATGTCGCCTACCAAGGCAATGACTTGTTGCAGTCACGTATGTTATGCGTGTGGAGGTTATCGATCGATCTCGGAATTTAGCCGCATTTCTTGCTCTTCTTCAACCCCTCCGTGCAATCACACAGATTTATCGCAATTAACGTCAAGTTCACACCGCATCCGGTGTCGTCAAGCCTGCCGACCTTGATGCCACAATAATAATTTTCCACTTGCTTGCCCTTTCCGGGAATTTGGTTATCGCTGCCACATCAGGTTTGTCTCCTGGTTTGGCACCCAGGATTATGTACCCGTCTTCAGTTTCAGAATGCGCTTACTTATATCCTTAGGGTCCAGCCCAACATGCCACGGCCTCACACCCCTTTACCCATCCCTCCGGAAGGCGTCTACAGGTCCTGACCATACCTGTCGTGCTCTCCGTATCCCGATATACTCTCCCGGTTCCCAGCATGGCCATGGATTATGATGCCTACGATGCCCTTCTCCATCACATCTTCAAGAGAGTAAGTGCTCCCATCTCTTTCATGGTTGTCGTCCCGGAATTCAATGTCGCCAGACCCAAGGAGATGCTTGGTTCAAACCTTCAGAAGAAAACATCTCTGCCGGAGTCTGCATTCGAGTGGAACCGGGGCACTTCCGGGTCTTCCCTTACGAGAACCCTTTCCTTGCGCCGTTTGAAGCAGCGATTCGTACGCTGAATCCCGTTGTCGCGGTTAAAGTGCGCAGCGCTGCAGTCCATGCAGCCTTGGCAACTGTGTTCGTCACTGACCGAGCTTTACGACTCACCTATATCACTTACGCCACTCTCCTGCAGATCCGACGACGCGACTGCGATCTATGTCGATCATAATACTCGCATTCAAATCCTCAACACAATGGCTGCATTGCCGACCGCAGAGAAGGAACAGTGTGGCGCCTTCATCGTACAGTTTACTTCTTTCGATATCCCTTGAAAAACTTTCTGACATGATTTCGTACCACTACTTAGCGTGACGAGCGTGTGCTTGTTCTTTGGTCTGACGATCTGGATGGGATTGTTCCGTTATGCCGCGACTTTGAAGCAAGGCTGATCAAACTTGTCTGGCGGGCTCGAGGCAACGTCTCTGTCCCTCCTTCGGAGTTGTCTTCCAATAACCCGTCTGATGTGAATCTTGACGAAAAGTCAAACGTGGAGGGTTCATCAGATGCTATCGCTGTCGTCGAAAAGGGACACGTTGACAGAGGCACAACTGCACAGACAAACTCGTTCTGGAAGCTATTCAGCTGGCGCTCAACTCGCTCTGGGCATCAGAAGGATATGGAACAGGCAGCACCAAAGCAACGTCAAACGAGGCTCATCGCCCCCTGCTACAATGGTCTAGGTTGCGCATTGGCCCTTTGTAAGTATCTACTTTTCCATGATGCTCGACTGACGCATTTTTTTTCAGTCTTCATTGGTAGTGGAGTTACTATGCTTTTGCAAGAGGCGCTCTTGGACGGAAACTGGATCAGGTTTGCACTTCTTGTCACTGTGCCTTTCACGTTTTGCGTCTCCATTGTGAGTACCTCCAAGTCATCAAATCAGATTTGCGCTCAACGAGCCTTTCCAGTTCTTCTGCAATCAAATTATTGCCAATGTTGGCATGATGTGGGTCGATCGTGTGTGGAGCCTGAAACTGTCTGACTTCATCGTTGCGCAGGATCGGACCTGTCTCGCAATACTACGAGAATTCTCGCTATTATTCCGCAGTGAAACCTGAACCCAACAAGGAGCTGGACGCCAACCTTCCGCACATTACTATCCAGATGCCTGTCTATAAAGAGAGCTTGGAGCAAACGATGTCAGTACACATTGGAGATAAAATACGGTTTGTCGCCGCTGACTCTTCTTTGCAGCGCGCCGTCTGTCTTTCATCTCAAAAAGGCTATGCAAACTTACGCTCGCCAAGGAGGATCATCAGCCATCCTTATTCACGACGACGCTCTCCAGTTGGTATCCGAGAAGGACCGCGAAGCACGCATCGCATTCTACGCGGATCATAACATCGGATGGGTCGCTCGCCCTGCCCATGACTCATCCCCTGGTGGTTTTAAACGTGCTGGGCGATTCAAGAAGGCGTCAAATCTGAACTATGGTCTTGCTCTCGGCCTGAAACTGGAACAACATCTCAAGGAGCTTCAAGAGGCGGAGGAACGAAAAGAGTTGGACTATGCCGATGACACACCCCTCGAGGACCGCGCGTTGCACATGGCGTGCGACGAAGTGTTCGTGGAGAGTGGTGAAAAATGGAAACCTTGGGCATCCAATGGCAGATCAATTCGAATCGGAGAGATCGTCCTCCTGGTAGACGCAGATACTGTCGTTCCCGAAGATTGCCTACGCGATGCTGCGCGGGAGCTGGCCGAAAGTCCCGAAGTCGCGATCATCCAGCACGAATCAGGTATGCAATTTGCGTTTCTTCTTTTCCAGCATGCTCAGCGTATCACTCAGACGTCATGCAAGTTGCACATCACTATTTTGAGAATGGTATCGCACATTTTACGCGACGAATCAACAAGAGTATCTCATATGGTTGTGCGAATGGTGAGGTAGCCCCTTTCGTGGGTCATAACGCGTTCCTTCGGTGGTCGGCACTCCAAGATGCTGCATTTGTTGATCCTTCCGATGGGAAGAAGAAGATCTGGTCGGAATCAAATGTGTCCGAGGACTTTGACATGGCTTTGCGTCTTCAGGTACGTCCGAACTTGCCTCAGGTCCATCAGTTCTTCGTGTGGACTTATCTCGGGAGTTTAGTTGAAACGCTACGCTATTCGATGGGCGACATACTCCGATGGCGGTTTCAAAGAGGGCGTGTCCCTCACGGTGGATGATGAGTTGAACCGGTGGCAGAAGTACTCTTATGGTACGATTCAATCATCGTACCACTCGCATGTTGACACGAGTTACTGGCAGGTTGCAGCGAGCTGATCTTCAATCCGTTGATTACTTGGTGGCGCTTGGGTCCGATCAACAAGCAATTGCGCATCTTCATATGGTCTGATGCTCCCGTTCATTATAAATTGAGCATGTTGGCGTGTACGTGTGCTTTGTGACTTGTCGAGCGCCTAGACTAATGATGTTCATCTAGATATGTTCTCTTATTGTAAGCGGCATGTACCTGCCGTCTCACGTTAAGGACTTATATTTGGCTCCTTGTAGATGGAATTGCCGGATCAACAGTATTAACCATACTGAACTATTTCCTGCTCGGGTTTGGCATCCAGACCGACGGCTACTACCTCCACAGCTTTGAGATTTTTTTAGCCATCCTCGTTGTATTCATTGGATCCGGAAATTTGGGTTTCATTATGCTCGAGTACAGACTGGGTATTCGCAACCTCATCGATTCAGCCATCGAGACAGGAGGATGGGTGATATTTTTGTATGTCATCCCCTCCATTATCCACTGAGCTTTGGCTAATGCATACTTTCATGATGTAGCTTCTTCTTCTTCGGAGGTCTGAGCATTCACCTCAGCGTAGCGCTCCTCGCACACATGTTCTCGTACAACATTACGTGGGGGGCGACAAAGAAGGAAGTGGAGCGATCCAACTTTTTCATTGAGGTGCCCAGGATCCTAAAACGATTCTGGTTTGCGTTCGCCGTGTCGTTTGGGTGCTTTGCGGCGTTGATTCTCTTCAGTCTCGAAAACGTCGTCACAGCGGATTGGGTGATCCCCCACACATACTGGGCGGTCATCTTTCCAGTTGCGATCGTTGCTGGCTGTCACGTGCTCTTCCCTGTAAGTTTGTTGCATCCGCCTCGTGTGTGCTGGACGGTGGACGGTGGTGACTGACCGGCGGCGTTGACAATAGATCGTGCTCAATCCCTGGCTGATGATATTCTCGTACTGAGCTCATGGAAGTGGTTGGATGCTGAGTCGCGGACATTTTTTCTTTGTCTTTGGATGTCTATACAACTTCATATCATCATTTTGACAAGTGCTAGTATACATAATGCAGTAGTGGCGACGGAGAGAACTGTAGTATATGGGATGGCATTAGACAGTAGTTGGACAACATACTTACGTAACTTATTCCACGTAACCGAAGCAAAGTTTTCGTCGCACGCTTGACTGGTGTCAGAACTTGACCTCGGACTCCCACCAGCGTCCGCAATGATAATGCCGACGACGGGATGCAACAAGCTTCTCGTTCAACACCATTCCTTCTCTTGGCGTATTGCCGTTAGATCATTCAGGTTCCAGTCCAGTACTAACTCAGACTGGATGTTCGGCCCATGCCAATGGTCCATGCTGACGCAACTCGGAAAATGATGGCACCGACCACTACGAGCCATGGTATACCCTGCCGTACCTGGCACGGCTATGTGTTGATCCCTCAGAGGGTTTTACCTACCGGGGAAAATGGGAAACAACAGCTCGGAATGGTCAAGGGGTTGCTCATTACTCACTCCTTGGTCCCATCCTCACCCGTGATTGATGAAAAGTATGTTTCTCCTGTTCACAAGTAGAAGATGGACCAAATGATTGTGATGACTGACCTAACTTCTGTTCATCCATCGCCCGTGATCGCCCGACACCCATATGCTACCGGGAAGACGAGTTATTCATAAATTTCAAATGCGGGTGGGCGATGGAACACATCATACACGGCAATGATTACCCCAGGAACTCGGCCATGCATCAACATGCGGGTTAAAGCCAAAAACGTTTATGCGGCACCCCGGTCTCGACCTCCAGGAACGAGCTGTGGGACCGGCTGATCATGGCCGCCTGTGTGCTCCCATTCGAGCGTCATTTCCATAATGCATACTTCCCATCATCTTCCCACACATGGCCCTTCTTGCGCGTTATTTCCATCATCTAGATTGGTTCCCTTCCCTGGTTGGCTTTCCCAAGTCCAGCCAACCAGAAGAATAGCGCTTGCGCGAATGTTGGCTTTCATTGTTACCTCGAGGCTACCCCTGTGGGCTTGACATGCGAAAATGACATGTGGTCGCAAAGTTGGATGCGATGAAGACGGACGTAGGCCAAGGTCGAGACTTCAATGAGGTTCTCCGACGTCAGACTTTTGACAAGTAACGTGGTCCACCAAGCTCAATATCAACAGGGTCTTTCTCGCCGGTTCTCGTGCCTGTTCGTTATGCACCCATGTCTACGATTGCCGAATATCAATGTTGTACCCTGGGCTCTGAAAGGAAATACGAAGAAGCTGTATCAGCCCTATCATACAACTATTTTCGAGCGGGTCTCACCGGAGGGTGCCTCGGTGGCGAACTAGGAGTGGGATTTCCGCTGCATGGCTACAACCTGTCAAATTGTCAGGCGTTCTTCCGGGTCATAGATAGGTTGAGCCGACAAGAATACCTCAGTTCTGCACTCTTCCCCCCGACTTCGTTCACTTAAAAGCCATCTTCGGTTATTCTTTCGGCACTCTCGCGATGGCTGCCATAGACTACGATCCCTATGATGCCCTCCTTCACCATGTATATCAGCAGGTGCGTTGCTCCGGACTGCGAATCATCTGTCCCGCTCACGTTCGCGGGATCAGACACAGGGAGAAGCATGGTTTAGGCCCGCGGAAGAACGAGTTACAACAGGCGTCTGCATTCGCACAGAAACTGGCCAATTCAGAGTCTTCCCGTATGACAATGCTTTGGCACCATTCAAGGAGGCGGTCAGGCTACTGAATCCCGTCGTCGCCGTCAAGATTCGTAGCGCTGCAGTGCATGCTGCCTTTGCGACGATGTAAGATCGTTTCTTGTTTTTAGCCACTCTTGCTGAACAAATCGCGTGACTTTTTTTGAACACAGAGCACCAAATGAGAATTCCATGTATATCGACTTGGACACTAAGATACAAGTACTGGACACCTTGAAGAACTTGCCCCGTGCTGAGAAAGAGCAATGTGCGGCTTTCGTCGTAAGATCATCTCACCGCGCTTCATCCTGACGTTCTCATTGTAACGTGATCCCTGTGACAACAGCGGGACGAGCATGCTATTATCGTGTGGGCTGATAATTTTGAAAATATAATACCGCTTTGCCAAGATCTCGACGATAAGATGATCAAGCTCGTATGGAGACACCGCCATACTACGATGAGGCCAGATACGTCCACTGGTTCTATGGATGTCTCTGGAATACCCTCGTCCGTTGCTTCAGACGTAAATCTGTCTAGCAACAGTATAATCGAAAACGTCCTCGTTACCGAGAAGGAACGATTGAACACAAAGCCCACGTCCAAACCCAAGTCTGCATGGCGTTGGAACTGGAAGGCGACTCCGAAAGCGGTCGAACCTCAAGTATCAGATCTCGAGAAAGACGGTTCTGTAAAGAAGGAACCACGACCAATTCGTCTCTACGCCCCTGTTTATTGTGGACTTGCGATTGGTCTGTCGACTTGTAGGACTTGAAGTTTTGTTCTATTCTTTTGCTCAGCTCATTTTTCCGTTTTTTTTTTCTTCTTCCAGTTTTCATAGGAAGTGGAGTGGCTGTCTTGCTCGCGCAATGGGTTTTAGACAGTAACTATGTTCGATTCGCCCTGCTTGTTACTTCCCCTTTTCTATTCTCCGTTGCCCTGGTATGTCATGATGCCACACCTGGAATATGCTGTACTGAGTCGAGAGTAGTTCTTCTGCCTCCAACTCGTTGGAAATCTCTCACTAGCGTGCGTCTCGTTGAGCTTCCCTTCGTTTTCTGTTAACATCGCGCATCCTTAGGCTGGGGCCCGTAGCGCAGTACCATGAAAATTCTAGATACTATTCTGCCATTCATCCCAAGCCAGATAAGGATGTAGATGCTGCCTTGCCCCATATCACCATCGAACTCCCAGTATTCAAGGAAAGCTTGACCGAGACCATGTACGTACGGAAAAGTTGTGTACGGCTCTTCCGCTAGATTCGATTCACCATTCGTTGTCCCAGTGCGCCATCTGTGAACTCACTCAAGAAGGCTATGCAGACTTACGCTCGACAAGGAGGCACGTCGTCTATTTTCATCCATGAAGACGGCTTGCAGGTTATCAGCGAGGAGCAACGTCAGGAGCGCATCACGTTCTACGCCAATCATAACATTGGTTGGGTCGCTCGTCCAAAGCATGATAGCTCCCCTGGAGGTTTCAAGCGCGCTGGACGATTCAAGAAAGCTTCCAATATGAATTATGGCTTGGCGCTCAGTATAAAGCTGGAGAAACACTTGAAGACTCTCGAGGAAGCTGTGGAACGAGGTGAAATGGAAGAGGATGAGGGACAGTCCCTCGAAGACAAGGCACTGAAGTTAGCTATTGAGGAGACGTACGATGAGAGCGGGCAGAAATGGCGTCCGTGGGCGTCGAACGGGAAATCACTACGAATTGGCGAGATCATCTTGATTGTCGATGCGGATACTATCGTGCCAGAGGTCAGCGCTGCCCATACCCAGCTGTTGTCGTTCGCTTACATAGGACGTAGGATTGTTTGCGGGATGCCGCCCGGGAACTCGCAGAATGTCCTGAAGTTGCCATCATCCAGCACGAATCTGGTCGGTTCCTCTCGTTCTCACTTCTCCTAACGGGTCGTTGATGTCTCTTTTCATAAAGACGTCATGCAGGTCGCATTCCATTACTTTGAAAACGGTATCGCCCACTTCACGCGCAGGATCAACAAGTGTATCTCCGTTGGCTGTGCAAACGGAGAGGTTGCACCTTTCGTAGGACATAACGCCTTCCTACGTTGGTCTGCACTTCAGGACGCCGCTTTTATCGATCCTGCAGACGGAAAGAAGAAGATCTGGTCAGAGTCGAACGTATCGGAAGACTTTGACATGGCACTGCGTCTTCAGGTAGTCACTCCCATCATAAACGCCATTTTCTGTTGTCTGAATCCAGGTTTTCCAGCTCAGGGGTTACATCATTCGCTGGGCGACATATTCGAAAGGCGGTTTCAAGGAAGGTGTGTCTTTGACTGTAGACGACGAGCTCAATCGCTGGCAAAAGTACTCGTATGGTGAGCGTTTCTGGAGACAGATAGGATTGCCCGTACTGAATTTCGCGCTAGGATGCAACGAACTTATCTTCAACCCGTTGGTCGAGTGGTGGAGAAAAGGCCCGATTGCGAAACAACTTCGCATTTTCGTTTGGTGCAGCGCCCCTGTCCATTACAAATTTGCCATGATGGCCTGTAAGGTGTCAGATTTCCCTGCGTTCCGCTGGCTGACTCAAACCAACTCCCAGACATGTTTTCGTATTGTGAGTTTTGGTATTAGTAGAATTGTGAGAGACTCGCTGACATTTCATGAATGATCAGACGGGATTGCGGCGGCTGCCATTCTGTCGCTTCTCAACTATCTGCTCCTTGGACTCCAGGTTCAAATCGATGGCTTCTTCCTTCACAGCTTCGAGGTCTGGTTGGCTTGTACAGCGGTGTTTCCTATACTCGGTAATTTGGGCTTCACTTTGCTTGAGTACCGCCTCGGGCAACGCAGCTTGATATCATCTCTGACGGAGAACCTGAAATGGGCTACCTTCTTGTGCGTTCTCTAACAACCTTGCTGTCCCGACCTCTAATTCTAGTCGGGTATCCTTCCTTTCCCAGCTTTTTCTTCTTTGGTGGTCTCAGCATCCACCTGTCAACAGCGCTTCTCGCCCACCTGTTCTCGTACAACATTAGTTGGGGAGCTACCAAGAAGGAGGTCGAACGTTCCAATTTCTTCCTTGAAGTGCCCAAGATATGGCGACGCTTTCGACTGGCGCTCATATTGAGCATCCTGGTGGCTGCCGGAATGATTGTGATGAGTACAACCGTGAACGTCATCCCTGTTGGATGGCAGGTTGATGCACAGGACTGGGCAGTAGTGCTTCCGCTCGCGTACGTGATCGACATGTCGTCCGGACTACTACTAGTGCTGACAATTGTATCACTCCCTTTTAGGATTGTTGTTGGGTGTCACATCCTCTTTCCTGTAAGATGCTTCGCTTGTATTTCTTCTCGCCGTCCTGAAACATGGCCTTCCCAGATCATTCTCAACCCCTGGCTCATGATATTCTCTTATTAAACTGTGTCTTATCGCACCTGCCTCGATATCCATTCGGCGCTAGCAAATACCGTAGTAATTAAGCGTGTTAGCGTAGTAGCGGCAAAGACTTGAGATCTTACGTAACCATATGTATCGTCTCAAACCTAGCAGCGATTGAGATTGACCTTTATCTTCCGAGCCATTCGCCATCAAGACATGGCCAAGCGTTCCCCCGTCATTGTTATCACTGGTACGCCGGGAACTGGCAAGTCGACCCACGCCCAACTCCTCGCCCAAGAGTCTCCGGTACCTCTGCAGCATATCAACATCGGCGAGTTGGTCAAGACGCAGGGTCTACACGAAGGATTCAACGAAGAATGGCAATCCTATACCGTCGACGAGGACAAGGTACGTTCCGACACGTATGCTCTATGCATTGCCCCTTCGTATCTCATGTCATTCGTCGGACGGGCCTGGGTATGGACTGACGCGTTTTTTCTATGTGTGTTCCGTGGGATGTATAGCTCCTGGACCAACTCGAATCGCTAGTATCAAAAGGTGGCGTTATCCTCGATTGGCACACGTGCGACGTCTACCCTGAGCGGTGGGCCGACTTGGTGGTCGTTCTGCGGTGTCATCACACGACGCTCTGGGATAGACTCGAAAAACGGTACGTCTTGGCTGTCTTTGTGGTGTCTGGGGGACGCTGACGGAATCTTTCTGTTCAGGGGTTATCCGCTCAAGAAAATTCAAGAAAACAATGAAGCAGAGATCATGGGCATCGTGTGCGACGAGGCGAGAGTGTCGTATCAGCCTGGGATCGTCGTGGAACTAGAGAGTAACACGTTGGAAGAGATGGAAGAGAACGTGGCTCGGATCGTGACGTGGATCGAGCAATGGATCAAAGATAATAATGAGAATAGTGGGATGGATAATGACAACTCTGAATCAGAATAGCAGATCTGGTGGTTGTGCATTCGTGGTACAGACACGACTCAGCACTGGCGCCGGCTGGCAGCATCGACCAGCCTAATGGATCCTGCAGTCTTGGCGCTCCGCGGTACTTGGCATCCTTGATGTTAGCAGGCCGGGGTCGATCGACTCAGGTATAATGGTGACATGTCGTTTTCGTTATGTACTTCTCACATTCTGTCTTCAGTGCTACCGTGACACACTTGGCAGTGACTATACAAACTCGTCATCGCCTAGCAATGTTTGCACACCCGCCTCTGCCGTGTACTTGTGGTTTGCCGGCAGACATCGATTATGGAGTACCTGTACGCTCTACAAGGAAAGCGTGAGACTCGTCAACCTCATAGATCAAAAACCACGGCTTACCCGTCTCAGGGAGAGTTCATGTTGCTCATGGTCCAATGTAATCGACTGTCCGGAGGCCACGGTGGGAGCAGTTGACTCGGTGTCCCTGCAAAACGTGATGGAACCGATAATGGGCCGTCGGTCGAGTTTCTCAAATATCTGCCGTGCGTTCAAGTTTACGAGGACGGTGTTGCAATAAAGGGGACACAGGGGAAAGTAGAGCGATACGTAGATTTGTGTTTCGGGAAAGGCGAGCATCTACACCAGGCGTGTTTGTTTCATTCATGTTTGTGCGCGTAGGAATCACGTACCGTGACCACGGTAAAGATCGCAAACACTGCGGTCCATACGCCCGTGCTCAAGGAGAGTATCAGAAGCCTTTGGAGGACGGTACGCATCCTAACGGTGATCGTGTAAGAAGCTGGGCTCAGCGAGGTCAGCAAGACTTGTTGCTCGCCTGTACTGTGCATCTTCCCTGCTTCTCCATAGCAGACAAATCAATCCGGTGGTGATGGAGATATCGACGACAGCCGCCGTTGCTTGTACGGTTGTGAATATGCTCTGTTCACTCGCGTCAGCATCCAAAACGCACGAGGTTGCCAGCACATTACTGTGGGAGTCCGAGACACAAGTTCTTTTGAAGTGGGTATGATCGTCCTGACAGACTTGATCAACATTGCAGTTATAGAATATTTGTTGTAGAAAAAATCACCCAAATGCAATGAACGCTGTTGTCCCATACTTAGCTGTCGTGTACAACCATGGGAGAATAATGATAATAACACACCTATCGCACCGCCTTGGAATCAAATAATCAACGGCAAGATAACACGACAGAAATGGAAGCATACCTAATTCGAACATGGCAGCTGGAGCCTGTCAAGCGTCACTGCTATGGCGCCATTTTACACATCAAAATTTAACTCACATACCCATAATGCAAACAGTAGCCACCTTTTCCCACTGACTACAAAGATGGTGATGGAACGACATTCATGACATGACTATGAGGTCGACTTACATTTTGCGATGCGATTGACAAAGAACAGTTGTGAAGGCAGTGCGACGAGCACCTTGACGTGAGAGTTGTATGTTGACTTGAAGCAAGAGAACAACAGCACTTACTGTCAACAAGACTTGCCACTGCCGGCGACAGGATAAGGGTCAACTGGAGGGATTCGGGCATGTCCTTCTCACCAAGTATTCCCTATATAGAAACACAGGGCTACTTAGTTCTTCCAAAGCTCAAAGACGATCGCCGACTTACACATTTACCTGAAGGACCTGTCTATAGTCGCAAAAGTTCGTGACCAGTTCTGCATAAGCTGCATGTGCAAAAACACCACGTGATGTCAGTGGCCCGACGACTGAAGTTCTTGATATGCCGCCTTACCTCCCCTGACAAGGAGAAGTTGATGAATAGAGTCGGCTAGCCTGTAGCACGACAGATGAAGGGCTTGCTTTTGTGACAGGATGGGGGTCCTCACCACAACCACATAACCTACGATATTCCCAAATAAGCACATACTTGTTTCAACGAGTCGAGTCCACCTACCATGACCCTCATGAAAAGCGCATCTCGCGGGAAACTAGAAGAGCAGACAAATAAAAGCATTCGTCATTCGTGTTCCCAGCACGATGAGCACATGAGGATACCAACTGGATGAAATAGAAAAGTCTGAAGGCTCGATCAACATGTGGTAACCGTATATAGTTTGACAAAAGATGAACGCACGTCTGTACACAAGTGATCCCCCAGAGTCCAACAGCAAACAGAACAGCAATAAGCTCCGCTCCCACGTCAAGTCCAATAGGGACGTCCTTTAGATCATTCGTCATGAAAATAGCAGAGCCAGCAGGACAGGACGGAGATGTGGGGTGAATGTCGGTGGGTGGTGTACAGCAAGTCGCTTTTCGCACAAACGTATACTAATATACGTTATAAGATATGAGTGCCATAACCTAATGATTGTGAACAGCAAACTCGTACATTATGAGATTTATTGTCCGAGTCATGAGAAACCCGATGTCCTCAACACGGTTTGAATCCGGTTTATGCCTTCTCGGTTTATCAAGATCTCGCCGGATTGCGATAGATTGAAGTGCATGGCGGGGGTCGTAAACAGTATTTGACGTGGAAAGCGAGTTCCACGTTTCTTCCCAGAGGAAGGAAGCAGCCTTCTTCGGCTGCTCTGGAAGCGGCCAGTGTAGGGGTCTGATAAGATCATCTAGTCATGTGATGCTACCACCATGTTCACAGGGCGGTGGGGACCCTGTGCAATCGTGGTGGCAGGCATTGCCCACCAGGGCCCGAGGTCCTCCAAGCGGAATAATTGTCGTAAAATCCCAGTTTAGAACTCGGCGTTCTGCGTGGACCTTCTTGAGAGAGGCGGGTAACCGTGTCAAAACACTCGAGGACTGTGGACTAAAATGGATGGTAGAATCGGCACGTTGGGACAACGAGGTTAACATTGTACACCAAGTGGAGGTAATGCGATGGTAAAAACCAATCCTTGTGTTAGATCGCTGGTAGCGTCGAAACTCAACACGGAGCGCGGAGGTACAGTGAGCACTATAGCTAAGCATTAGTCAAGCACATTTACACCCCTGATAAGTGGAAAGTTATGCGGAAAAAGAATGGAAGGAACTTGGGCAAGGTCGCATTAATATACCCAAATTTGTGGTATGCCGTGAGGATGTGGAGTGGCGGAAACTTTACCGTGCATGCACACAGTGTAGCGGAGTTACGAGGCAGGTTATACACAACATCAGAGGTGGGTTGTCGCCACTTGCGCCTGGTTAGAGAAAACGGTTTAGTGACAGACGTTATGTACGTACAGTAAAAGCAAACAGCGATGAGGTCTTGCAGAATTTTCCGAAACCGACATGTTGATGCTGACCACTGAGTGTGGACGAAATGGAACCCTGAGTCTGTACTCCGCGCAAAGAAATTTGATGAGAAAGCTTTTCGGAACAAACCTAAAGTCAGTAATACTTATATTGTTGTGCCAGCGGCCCTTCAAGGATACATTATAACTTGAGGAGATGAAGTAGATTCTGGCAGACACCCTAGATGGAGGGAGCTCCACGAACGTTCACCACGGCAACGTCGACTCGGGCAATGAAAGGCGCAGAAAATTACCACGATGGTTGCACAGGTATATATAATGCTGGCACGCAATGTGAGCGTACTAACGGCAGCGTGAAGACCTACTCACCGTCATACTTACTAGGAAGTTGGAACCCGCAAAACGAGACGGACTCTTCTTGACTCGGAAACAAACACAACCAAAGTCTACGTGTCATCGCAAGCCCAGTTCGGAGACAAGAATTTAATTCTTAATGCTCGAACCACCACGGGTACGCCTTCTTCTACACTTTCTAGATAGAATGTCTATTCGATGACGCGCGACGCCGCGTCGGGGGCGTCGGTCAGTGCTTTTCGCCCTCGCGCCCACGTCGCTGGACCTTCGCCGCTCGTACTGTCCCACGTATGCCTGGCACCTCGACCGATCCGTCAGGGTTCCATTGACAACGAGTCGTGGTCCAGGGATTGATCATTATGTATCGTACGGCCGCACTTGCAAATGGTCTGGGCAGGTCCTCACTCCGTCAATTTTTTTTGCATGTCCATGGGAAATGTGTCATGGGACACGGTACACATGTACCCACAAACCTCTCGTCATCTCCCAACCCAGTCCCCCGCGCTTCAAGTTGCCTCTCGCAACTACCGGTACCTCGGCCTGGGCATCCGAACGTTCACATACCGACGTGTCCCTACCTCTCTCTAACGTATTCGTATTCTAACCTCATTCGTCCGCCACCCTCTGCACGATGGATGAACTGACGCATCAAAATGACGTCTCTGGTCGAACGTGGTTGCTGTTCACTGGACGTTCAGCTCACGGATCCACTCGTCAGGAATTACATTTTCGGCGTCCGCCATCCCTGTCGCAAAGAGGGAAAAAAAAAAAGAGACTGGATTGGCAGCCTTACGTGGCGCATATCTGAAGAGTCAATGTTGATGAGCCACAGCGGCATCGGATTCGACACTTTGAGTGGAAGCACCTCTGTTCCACTCTCCCGGAACAGCATTGTACCCGCATACGAAAGGCAAGCGTTTCATTTCGCCATTGGAGGTGAGCCTCGAAGACACTACGAGCGTACAGCTGGTCGGGTTTATCTCATCGATGCTCGCTTGCGTGGCTATCCTATACTGTCGAGTTACCTACTCGGACGCCGGACAAGGTTCCCACCGCGCATCTTCCTATGTCACACCGATCCTGTTCAAGTTCAGAAGCCCGCCCATGCTGCGTCGATCTCGTCTATTTCGTTATTCTTGTTCTTATTCTCGATCTCGATGATGGTATTCACAGGCATATGTTATTTTCCATGCACGAGCGGCTCCGCAATCCGCACTGGCGCTCATTTACGGGCGCTACCATCTACATACTCGGACGCGCGTCTCTGCTGATCCGAGCGCTCCGGTCTGACCTTTTAGTTCATTGACCTTTTGCTATGTACGGGTGTACTTACCGTTTGCATCTCGGACCACCACATATCATCGACGCATCCGATATGCTCTCCAGTGCACAGCCTAATCTATCACATGCGTGGTCACGTTTGAGCGAGGTACGCTTGCCAGCGTCCGCGTGTTGATAACGACGAGCCCAATTGCGTCGCTATCGCCTCGTGTTTCCTATCATCCTTGAGCTGTACCGATATGGACGGATACGGGTGCAGAGCCATGTCCCGGCCGACCCCACAGCCGCTACGTCTTGAAGACGGGTCCATCAATGGATGTGTAGTCACATGTCATGTCAGATAAGAC
The DNA here is from genome assembly GCA_038093535.1 of Boletus reticulatus. NCBI lineage: Eukaryota > Fungi > Basidiomycota > Agaricomycetes > Boletales > Boletaceae > Boletus > Boletus reticulatus. Next base: position 242,772 of record JBBPSJ010000032.1, read on the forward strand.
GTAAGTGCCCGCTCCGAGCACATCGCACGGCAGGTTTAATTCCCGAGTGCACGCCCCACCACGCTCTCCGAAAGTCCATATCCCATTTCCATTTAACAAGAAAGAGGAGGTCTTCCTCCAACAGTTGCGACGGCAAGAATCGAGTATGACCAACAAGTATATGCCATTCCGTGCACATCGTGGGATGGCAGGAGTACAAGAGAGTCCGTGGAACATCCTAATTAAAAACATAACAACCGAAACAAAAGGAGGTCATCGATACAGTAGTATTTCTTAAGGGGTTAAAGAGTCTAAAAAAAAACAAAAGGAAAGCGAGGGTTCCTGGATTTACATCAATAGTCTCAGGATGCTACCCACAAATGCGGCTGACACAGCCAGACCGCCCAAAGCGCTAAATGAGGGATTTGCGCCACTGGTACCTTGCGAACCAGACGTGCCAGATCCCGAGGAGCCAGAGCTGTGGCCAGATGAACTCGTTGGCGATGCAGCGGTAGCCGAGAGCGTCGTGGTCCCAGCAATGTCTGAGAGCATGTGTTAGTGACATGATGGCATGACAAACAAGGGGACCGACATTGTTCAAAGTTAGGCAGGGAATAGTTGGTCTCGACGTAGGGCTGAGATATGTTAACGGCGACGCCCATGGGGACCATGTACTTGAAGGCAGCCTTGAGCTGGTTGTAAAACTTGATTGCCTCGGACATGGTAAAGTTGTTGAGCTCGTGAGTGAGCATGATTGTACCAGCCTGCAAGGCAAAGTTAGAAGTGGGATGACAAGTGGAAAGGATGTGATGCATACGTTTTTAAAGGTGCCATTCTGAGCGCGTTGGGCGAGGGCCTCGTAGTTGGCGTCGACGCTAGCAACGGTGATGTTTCCTGTATTGGCACGCCAGTCATTGGAGTCGTACTGCCATATGACAGTGCGGAGACCAAGGGCATGGGCAATGGCACGGACACGGTCGTCGACGTCACCAAAGGGAGGCTGTGGAAGAGATATAAGCAAGGATGAATGCAAGAGCAACCGGACGTGACGTACACGCCAGGAAGTGGGGGTGATACCAGTGACGAGTTTGATGGCTTGCATCTAAAAAGGGTGAGCAGGATGTCGGAGGACGAAGGGAAGCGCATACAGCTAGCGAGCGAGTGGATGAGCGAGGAGGGGGAAGAGGTAGAGAAGCGGCTTACTGTAATAAAACTCTGCAAAGACCTCTTCGTTTGTGAGTGCGGTCACTGCAGAAGAGGTGAGCAGGGACGAGGAGGTGAAAGTGGAGAGGACAGACTATAACGGTGCGACCAAGTGTCTGGAAAGAGGTGAGTGAACAAGGGGACGATGAGAAGAGTAAACGACACTTGCGGACTCCAATTTCGTGACCGTCTGCGAGGGCGCGCTGCGCTTCGAGAGGCCAGTCAAGAACATTGCTGCCAATGAAAAACATGCCTGCAAAAGAGTGAGAGACAGAGGAGGAAAGAGGAGGAAAGGGGACGAACTGGCTTTCTGGTTGTTCTGCTGGAGAAAGTCATAAAAGGCGTTATGAGAACAGTTTGGACCGTCATCGAAGCCGTATCCCAGAGTGTCCGGCTAGAAGGGGTGAGCGGGAGAGGAGGGAGAGGAGGAGAGGGGTACCTCTGGTACGGCTGCGAGGTCGGGGGGCAGACCGGCCACCTTGGGGGTAATGCACTGGTGATAAGTCCACCAACAGTTTGGATCGGACGACGGATATGTAAAGTTTGTCCAGTTTCCTTCGAGAGATCCAGGTTGTTGTCCATTTGGGGATATGTTGGGTATCTGAGACTGTATGCTCTGGTATTTCGCAAGGGCATTGGTGTCGTTTGGAATGATGGTAGCTGGGGTCCAGACGGGGGGGAATTTACCAGCGGCGACTGCCTGACCGACGGGGGCGTAGTAGTAGAGAGAGCACTCGACGGACGGGTCTGGTCGGGGGTGAGCGGGGAAGTGGCGAGACGGAGATACGCACTGGATATCTGGGCCTCGCCCTGTTCTGTCGTGCGGCTCTGTGCCTCTGCAAGTGCTGGTACGAGGAGGAGAGAGGTAAGGAACGACGGGAGATGCATTTTTAGAGGAAAAAAGAGACGTGCTGATGGAATGGAGAGAGGGCACGTTATAAGAAGGGTTCCCATTCGATCTATTTATATTTAAACGGACCGGACCAGTAGAAATCCGCACCTCGCTGCTCGTCCTCGTCGTCCCTCCACGGACGGACGGATCCCTGGACGATCTCGCGGACGTTACTCGAGCGCTTTGGCAGCAGAAGATGATCAAAGCGGACCTGGGCTTGGCATTACACTCTTATGTTTCGACCGCTTTGACCAAACCAAAAATAGTCCATCTCTCCAAAATTAGAACACCACACCGCCAACACATTTAAACGGCACGACCATGCACGACCCTCTCAAAAAACATGTCCCCAGTCATCCCAGAACAACTCCATCTCACTCGCTCTCCGAAAAAACCCGATTCCTTCCTCGGCGCGATCAGGAAACGTCTCCGTTTCCCAAAGAATCGCCGCTCTGATACCATCTCCGACGATGACGACGACAACGACGAGAATCACTTGGTGTGGGACGAACCAAACCCGTTCGCGCCAGATCCCACACTCGCACATCTCCGCGCCCTCATCAACGCAGAGATTGTGCGCACCAGGCGACACGAGTCGATCGGGCCCTTGGATCCCGTGGACGATGACAGTGCATACGACGATGACTCGGACTCGGACGATGGCGATGGCGATAGCCACAGCGACGGCCAACCTGCCGATGACCATCATGATGGCGATAGCGATGGCGATGGCCAACTTGCCGACGACGAGGACAGCGATGTGGACGATGACCGAGTTGCCAATGTCCGCGACAACGAAGACAATGGATGTCCACCGATCCTGCTCCCTCGGCTCCTCCCTATCCCTCTGCGCTTCATCCCCTCTCCTCCACCTCCCTCCCCGCCCCCTTCCGACGAGGACCTCTCTACCCCCTGGGCCGATCTCGCACAGGTATACAACGACATGGCAGAAGCCCATGAACGCGCCGTCCGCAAGGAAAAACGCGATGTCCACCGCTCACGCGCCAAAGCCCTCGCCATCCTAGGCCCCGAAGCCAGCTCAGCACTCTAACTTTGCATCTCATGTACCATCTATCACGGACACATAGCTTACTTGTAATTCATGTACATACACACATCTACTAACCCATCTGTACGACTCTACTTGGTACGCTTGTAAATCTTGTTCAAAAATGTCGTAAACACGCCCCGCTTCAATACACCCCCATCCACATTCCCCTCGGGCTCGGGCACGCTCGCAATCAGCCCATCGATACGGGTCTTGACCCCCTCCTCATAAACCCGGTACCGTTCCCTCAACCCAATCGCCTCGTACACCTCCTTGACCTTGGCCTCCTTTTCCGCATCCTTGCGTCCATAGTTGGCATCCAACACCGCCCGCTGCTCAGGCGTCGCCAACGCCAACGCCACGTTGACACACCACGAACACTTGTTATCCACAATGTCCGTCCCAATCTTGCCAATCTGCTCCGGCGTCCCCGCATAGTCGAGAAAATCATCCTGGATCTGAAAGTACTCCCCCAACGGCAACAAAATCGACAGCGCCACCTCGTACGGGCGGACCGTCTGCCCGCGGACCTCGTACGACTCGGGCACACCGCACACGCGCATCGCCAGCGCGACCGAGAGGTAAAAGCTGTAATAGGCCGTCTTGTATTGCACGATAAACGCGTGTCTGTGTCAGAGACCAGATCAGCATGCGTCGACGCGAGCGGAACCCGACACTCACTTTTTCAACGAAAACTGATTCAAATCGACGCGGTCCTCTGGGGCCGTGATCAAATCGACCAACTGGCCCATCTCGGTCTGGAACGTCGTCTGCGTCATGCCGTCAGCCTCGTTCGACTGTTGGTCAGATCCCAAACACTTACGTCGTGGAACAGCTCGAGCAAGTGCACGTAATACGGTTCCTCCCGGAAATGTTTCTTGAGCAGTTCATAGATGGCACCTTCGAGCATGAACGAATCGTTGATCGCCATCAGACCCACGCCTTCGACGCGGTACCAGCACGGCTGTCCACGGCGCGTGATCGAGTGATCCATCATGTCATCCGAGACGAGGAAAAACGCTTGCAGCTACGTTGCGAGTCAGATCGCTTGAAACGAGACGAAACGAGACGAAACGACCCACCAACTCGATACACCAACCTAACAATGCCGCTTTGAAGTACTCGTCTTCGGTCAGTTCCCGGCCACGAAGAATCGCCACTGAATCGACGACGCTCATCCCACGGTTGAGTTTGCCGCCGGGGACGTTGAAATCGAGGTTCTGGCGGCGTAGACGGTTCGATCGTCCATATCGTCAACGTCGATGATCATCATCTGAAGAAAGACTCACCCTGCGGTACCACTCGACAGCCTCGGGAGGCATGTTTTCCCCCTTGAGACGATCTACCAACTCGTCCCTCAATTTCGCGAATACCCCTTCGAATTTCTGGCGTTGTGCTTGCTTGTCGGTCGCCATCGTCATGCCGTACGCTGTGTGTGTAGCAGATGTAGCCGTAAAGGTAAACCTAGATTTTAACGACGTGCTGAACAAAACCGAGTGGGTGCCTGTCGCAAATGAAATGCACCTGGGAAATACCCTGGCATGTTATCGCCGTGTGGGTCACCGGTCTCTGCTCTTGTTTCCGTCAAATATGTGAGGGGTGATGCAATTGATATCGTGTAATAACATAAAGTAAATGCAAGCAATGCCAGCGACCATCTCATGCAAAATGCAAATCATCACAGTAGCGATGGGAGACACTTAGAACCCACCCATGCCGCCCATGCCGCCCATACCACCACCCATTCCAGCTGGACCTGCTGGCTTCTCCTCTTCGGCCTCGACCACACATGCCTCGCTCGTCGTCAACAAGCTTGCGACGCCCGACGCATCCACGAGGGCCGTCCGCACGACCTTGAGTGGGTCCACGATACCAGCTTTGATCATGTCCACGTACTCGCCCTTGCTCGCATCATAACCCATCGCAAACTGGTCCGCGCTACCATACTGACCCAATAGCGTGCCGACAATCACCGAAGCCTCCTCACCCGCGTTGGACAAAATAGTCCGTGCAGGGTGCGTCAGTGCCCGGCGGATAATATTCACGCCAAGGTCCTGATCAAAGTTGGCCGTGGGAACGATCTTGGCATCCAGGTTGGATGGTGGGTTCGTCGATCCAGGTGTGTTGGTCGCAAGTGCTAATGATGCCTTGAGAAGTGCGACACCACCGCCAGGAAGGATACCCTCTTCGACGGCAGCACGCGTAGCATTCAGCGCATCGTCATAGCGATCCTTCTTCTCTCCGACCTCGACCTCACTGCTCCCGCCAACCTTGATGACCGCAACACCACCACTCAACTTGGCTAACCGCTCCTGCAGCTTGGTCTTGTCATACTCGCTCGTCGTGGGGTCAGCGAGAAGGGCGCGAATCTGTTCACAACGCGCCTGGATGGCATCCTTGGAACCATCGCCGTTGAGAACAATCGTATCCTCCTTGGTGATGGTAATGGAACCAGTAGACCCGAGAAGATCAGGTGTAGCCTTTTCGAGTTTGATGTCGAGTTCGTCCGTAAAGACAGTACCGCCAGTGAGTATGGCGAGGTCACCGAGAATCGACTTGCGGTTGTCACCAAAGCCAGGTGCCTTGATGGCAACAACCTGGAGTTGACCACGCAACTTGTTGAGAATACAGGCGGCCAATGCCTCGCCGTCAACATCCTCGGCAATGATCACCAGAGGACGACGCGATTGTGCGGCCGCTTCCAATGAAGGAAGAATGTCTTGCAAGACCGAAATCTTCTTTTCGCTCAACAAGATGAAGGGCTTTTCAAACTCGACTTTTTGCGCCTTGACATCCGTGATGAAGTAAGGGCTGATAAAACCGCGGTCGAAGCGCATGCCCTCGGTAATCTCAATCTCGTCTTCGATCGTACGGCCCTCCTTGACGGTGATGACACCCTCCTTGCCAACCTTTTCCATGGCCTGGGCAATCAAGTTGCCGACGTGCGTGTCACCATTGGCAGAGATGGTCGCGACTTGAGCAATCTCAGCAGTCGTCGTCACCTTCTTGGTATTGGCAGACAAGAACTCGACGACACGGTCAACAGCGGCTTGCGATCCACGACGAAGGTCCATAGGGTTACAACCCGCGGCGACATTCTTGACACCCTCAGAGTAAATGGCACGAGCCAAGACAGTCGCGGTCGTTGTCCCATCGCCCGCAATTTCGTTCGTCTTTTGGGCGACGTCTTGAACAAGACTGTCGAGCGTGTGAGCATGCGAACGACATGGGCAAACGAAGGGGACATGAACTTACCGAGCACCAAGGTTCTCAAACTTATCCTTGAGAGTGATCGACTTGGCAACCGTCACACCATCTGAGGCCACATTGAGCACGAGACACGACATTCATAAATGTCCGACTTACCCTTGGTAATTTTGGGACCACCAAAGGACTGTTCAATGATGACGTTGCGGCCTGGATGGCAGTGGTCATTGGCAACGACTCAGACATGAAGGACAATAGTGACACTTACCCTTGGGCCCCAGCGTAACGCTGACAGCATTGGCCAGGACGTCGACACCCTTGAGTATGCTCGCCCGTCCGTCGTTGGAGAATTTGATCTCCTTGTGCGCACCACGGGCGAGAATAGGGCGCGCGGCTTTTGCAGCTGCTCTGCGGACTGCGCGGGACGACGAGGACGAGATAGCGTGCATAGCTATTTTTTGAAGAAGAGGAAAAGAGGACAAAGGACGAGTGAGGGACGGAACAGAAAGGTTGTTGCATTAAAAAACTTTCCGGCCGGGAAAAACCTAGAAGGCACGTGACTTGTGACACGTTACTGTTACGTCATAGTCACGACTTCCACAAGAATCCATTATGTAATACGGTAAAATGGTCCTGCAGGGGGTATAGGGCTGTAGAAACAAAAGGTATTACTAGGTTACAAGGCAATCCGGCTGGCATAAATCAACGACGCCAGCTTTTGAGAATCCATCTCTTCGTCCCTCGGGATGAAACGACATGGGAATGGGAGCGGATGCCTAGAAAAGCCGCGTCAGCTTTGATACTTCTCGTCGAGCTAATACTCGCACCTTGCCAACCCCGTCGACCATTTCACGTCGTCAGACCCCTCCGTCTTTTCGATCCGGAACAGTGTCAGTATGCACACCATCGCGGACCACAGTGAGGCATCTCCGACGTGTCTCCCTGGACTGTATGCACTACGTCAGGCATTCAAATTCTCAAAGGAATGCCCGTGGACGCACCAGATTCGACGCCCGAAACCAAAGATGTACGAAACCTTGTCCTCATTCAGCGTACCGTCTCCGCGCAAGAACCGTTCTGGCATGAATGCCTCTGGGTCGGGATATTTTTCTTCGTCGTGCGACATCGCCCTGCCGTGCCATCGTCATCGTTCGCACATACCTGCGCTGATGGACTTACCAAACGTTTGGCATAATTGTCGCACCTGCAGAATAATTACCCAGAGTTACTGCAAACGTTGACGACACTCACCTCGCGGAATGTAACAACCTTCATAGATATCGTCTTCGGTGGTCGCATGAGGAACACCTGGATCCCGTTGGTGGAGCTAGAAACCCAACATCGAGATCAAACGCACCTACAGGCGCCACTGGGTGACACCTCATCGTCTCTCGCAACACCGCATCTACGTATGACAACGATGCTCGGTCTTCAAAGTCAGGCAGTCGCTGGTGCGCGACCACCCGGTCAATCTCTTCCTGTGCGCGGCATTGGACCTCTGGGTGGTTCATCATGAGATAGACGAAGACGAGAAGCGTGGCATGAGTCTGTGGTCCGCGCGTTACTCTATGCTCCCAAACGACGGTCGACAACACAAACCGTCTCCACGGAAGCTGAGGGTGTCGTTAGCCTCGAGGAATCAAACATACGCATTAGATTACCTGCATACAGTGTCCCTGCAGACTCTTTGATGGCTCGTACGAGTTCTGGGTTATTGGAGTCTTCGTCTAGACGATATCTGGTGATCGCATCAGCAACCATGGATGGCGCTGCATCCCCTTGCTCCTTGCATCCCCCATCAGTGTCACACACACGTGAGCATTGCTCTCGGGACGTACGACCCGCCGTTTAACCCACGCATACGGTGTGTTCAACCCATCAGAGACCAGACGTCGGCATTCAGCAGCCTTGGACTTCCACCCCATTCCCGGGAACCACGCTGGCAGGGCCTTCACTGTACCATACGTACGTCAAAAAAGAAACGATCAAAAGGCACCGAATCGGTAGTAACAACCTACCAAACGGAAAGGCCATGCACAACGCGAATACTTTGGGTGTAGCGACACCCAAAATGATGTCTGAAGCCCGTTGCATCGACGTCACGAATGTATCTCCGCCCTTCATGTCGTACCCATATGTCACTCCCATGACCACGGATGCGGAGAAACTGTAAACCAGTGTGAATATCAATATCACACACTTGGGTGCGACGGACACGTACGTGGTGAAATGTGCTGGATAGCGTGCAGGGTCGTCCAATAGACGCGTCAACAACTCGTACGCTCTCTGCAGTTGTTTCTCCCGGTAATCCAGCGCCGCCTTGGCATGAAAAACTTGGTGTAACAATCGTCGGTGTAATCTGAACCTCGGTCCATATCGTGCACTCGAAGATGGCCACCCATAGTCGAACCTTTGTGTACGCGTCAGGGCACAGAGCACGGAAATACAGGGAAACCGTACAAGTCAGCAGCAGCAAACACGGGCCGGTCCGAGTACTTTTGCGAGCGCTTTTCGAGCAAATCGACTGCGACTCGTTCGGAGTTCAGCAGAATAATATCCTGGCCCAACACGCGTGTGTAAATAATGTCGCCTGAATGTTTGCATGTCGACATAGATATGCATCGGACATCACAAGGTACGTACCGTACGTCCTTGACCACGCTGTATATGTGAGATGGGGCGCGTCTCTGTCTAAGCCGAGCACGTTTCCGAGAAAAGGAAGGGGTGCCGGGCCAGGTGGAAGGGGTGGTCTGCTGGGGTGTGCTTGTGACCGTGAGCGTCTGAGTTTCCGTGCACCGCTGATGGCCAGCAGCACAGCAGCGAGCGCGAGCAAGGCTACGATCATCATGGTGCTGGCGAGACGGTCTTGGTGGGAGAATAGGCGGCGCTTGCAGAAGCCGCACTTGGGTGCATTTTTGGTGAGAGACTCTCATCGATGCGAAAGTTGACGATTGAAGTGTTGTCAAGGAGTACTCTGACACCTCGTCATCCGGGTCGAGGTCAATCGAACCTCGCAAGTCATTCGCTCTAGATCATCTTGGAGGAGTCTTCCACATGGGGTAACGTCCTCTCGCTTCCCCTCGCCTCTGGGAACTGATGATTGTGCCTTGACACGTAGCACGTTCCGTGAGTCAACGTTTTCACGAAAATCCAGTTTCATACAATCTCGCGTGTTTTTCGCTCTTGCGGGGATCTTTTAAACCCTCAGGCTGAATTAGATCGCTTTCTGATTTGCTCCCTCTCTGCTTCTTATCTTGGTCGCGGCTTGATCTTACCAGTGTTAGATCATGATTGCGAAACTACCGATATCGACGACCCCAACATTGATCATGAAAACGCTGATGTTGAAGTACCCGGTGAGCGCGGTTGTGGAATTGCACGTTTCACAGGCGATTGAATGTATTGGCAGAAGATGATTCACCGTATCCTGAGGTGCGATCCGCTGTGGCAAACACAGACGACCCGAGCATTCCGGTGTCAACTCTTCGCGTTTGGGTATTAGGTATGTGCGGGCCATAAATCAAGGATACTAGTACTAACAACCTTGACCAAGGACTCGCTTTGACTATCTTGCTAGCTGGATTGAACCAATTCTTTTTCTTCCGTTATCCATCGGTCAGCATGTCAAGTTATGTCGCCGTATTGATATCATTACCGCTAGGTCGTGCATGGGCTGCGGTATATTTTCATGCCATACCGTATGCTCTAGCTGATTCGCTTTGTAAACAAGGCAATCCCTAATTGGCGTGTCTTTGGTGTTTCTCTCAACCCTACTCCATTCACGATCAAGGAGCATGTACTCTTGACGATCATGTCTACAGTCAGTGCAGGCTGTACGTCCCATGTGCTCATGCTCTTATCAAGCTCTTACTGCTAAACAGCGGCAAATGTGGTATGCTCGGGCTGTCATTTACGATCGTCACATCTGATTGTTGTATTTTATCCGTTCAGACAGACATTATCGCTGTTCAGCGACTGTACTACAACCAGACGTATAACTTTAGCTGTAAGTGATACTCGTTCAATCGATACCTGCATGGTGTACTCACCATCGCAATTTTAACGCCTCACCCCGCGTATATCTTGCCATCGTACACATTCCACATTGGTTGTGATTGGCTTGCGGCGGCTCCTCGTCGATCTTCCATTCTCCGGACTGGTCTTTCCATGACTCCATTGATTTCACCATGCAACCAAATGATGATATCAATGCACTACAGACCAATGGATGTTTGTAATGTCCACGCAGTTACTTGGCTTTTCCATCGGTGGTATCTTGCGGCAGTTCCTTGTCCAACCCCCCTCCATGAGTGCGCACCTCTTCAAGGGGTGACTGTTTTACTTACCCACGTCTTTTTCGCAGTCTGGCCGGCCAATCTCGTGACATGCGCTCTATTCAATACGCTTCATTCACAGTCCTATACCGGTATGGGCACTCACGGAGGGATCTCGCGCGAGCGCTTCTTCCTGTATGTATGGGCAGCTGGCATGTGCTGGTACTTTATTCCCGGGTATCTTTTCCAAGCGCTCTCCTACTTTTCATGGGTGTGCTGGATTGCGCCAGACAATACTGTCGTGAACCAGTTATTTGGATATGTTAGTGGCTTGGGAATGAGCTTGGTCACGTTCGATTGGGCACAGATCTCGTATCTAGGTGAGTATTACGTTGACGAGGAATCACTTGACTGATGAGTGTTTAGGTAGTCCTCTTGCAACCCCTTGGTGGGCCGAGGCAAATATTGCTGCTGGCTTTGTGTTCTTCATCTGTGGGTTTCTTGATCTAATCTCTGCTAGAAAGTTTACATATGTTTTCGTAGGGTTCTTCGCGCCCATACTCTACTATACCAATACTTGGTACAGTCAGTACTTACCGTGCGTATCATATGCTTACGTTTCTCCTCGATGCCTGCAATGCTGAACAGATTCGTGGATAGCATCTCGTCGCGTATATCCTATGACAACAGGGGTAAATCTTACAACGTCAGTCGAATTATCAACGCCGACGCGTCGTTCAACTTTACCGCGTACGAACGATACAGCCCACTCTTCCTTTCGTGCGTCGTAACGCTTATTTCAGGTATTGATCCTCACAACAACGTATGGCGAACCTTGCCATGTCTTATGGAGTGTCGTTCGCCGCAGTCACTGCCACGTTGATGCACACGCTCCTCTATTTCCGTAAACAGATCTGGGCCCGGTGCAGGCGTTCGATGCCAGAGCAGCTTGATATCCATGCACGTTTGATGTCCAAGTATAAGCAAGTTCCTGGATGGTGGTATGGCACCATCTTTGGTGCGTTCGCATCTGTGTAACGGGCCGCCGGACCGTCTAATTTAATGTTTATTTGACAGTATCGATGTTCGTGTTTGATATTATCGTAGTCGAGCTATGGCATATCGAGTTTCCGGTGTGGGCTTTTTGCTTGGCGTTGTCGATTGGTGCGCGCCTTCAGATCGTCGAGGACTCTAATGTTGATGGTGGTATCTCCTCAACGCAGCCTTTTTCTACGTTATACCTATCGGAATGATTCAGGCTATGACCAATCAACAGGTTGGTTTCAAGTGAGTGTGTCAGAATACTTCCTCGTCCTGGCCCTCTCTCTCACCATTCATTCGTAGCGTGAGTACAGAGTTGATTGTTGGATACGCTCTTCCTGGTCGACCCATCGCCATGATGATGTTCAAAGCATGGGGGTACGTCGCAATGGCACGTGGTACGTGTTGTTGACTACGATGCCGATGATTTTTCTCAATATCGACCAGCGCTCACATTTGCCTCTGATTTCAAACTTGGTCACTATATGAAGATCCCTCCCCGTTCGATTTTCTGGGGTATGCCCCATCTATCCCCTTCTAGGTTCGAGACCGGATTGCTGACTCACATCCAGCCCAAGTCATCGCTACCATAGTTGCCGGGACGGTCCAACTCGGCGTACAAGCTTGGATGTTCACCAACATTCCCGACATGTGCAGCACGAAACAGAAAGATGGATTCATCTGCCCAAACACGGAGGTGATTGGTACTGCAAGCATTGTCTGGGGTGTCATTGGCCCTATGAGAATGTTCTCGCCTGGCCAGCTCTACAGCGGTGTGTAATGTGGTATCGAGCGGGAGGCAAAGGGTAGGCTGACACGAATGAGGGTAGCGCTCCCATACTGGTTCCTCGTTGGAGCGATTTGCCCCGTGATTGCGTATACGATCTGCCTCAAGTGGCCCAATAGCATTGCTCGCTATGTCAAGTGGGTGTCTGGTTGTCCCGGCAGACCTGCGTTGCGCTAACCCAAAATCAGCTTCCCAATCATTTTCAATGGTTCTGCCATCATTGCGCATGCAACTGGGCTGAATTACGTCCCATGGGCGATCGTCGGCTTTATCTTCCAATACTACATTCGGAGGAGACACTTTTCGTGGTGGGCCAAGTACAACTGTACGTTTTCCCACCAGAAGCAGGACGACTCTTCCTCATGTTGACCCTACAATTTTCGTGTTAAAGATGTTCTGTCTGCCGCCTTGGATACTGGCTTGGCTTGTGCAATTATTCTTATCTTTTTCGTCCTGCAGTACCCGAAGAGTGGGACGATTGGGCTATCTACCGTGCAAAAGTGGTGGGGTAACACGGTGTTTTTGGACACGGCAGATGGAAAGAAGTTGCCCTACAAGTCATTGCCTGCGAATGGCAGGTTTGGGTAAGTCATTTTGTCTGATCCTCATCGCGATGGCTGAACTGTTTATAGCCCAACGAGGTGGTAAACCGTAAACCCACTCTGATCGGATGAAGCCAGTATACTGCCGCTCACATCATACCTTATCTTCTATCGCTATTTAGTGTGCTTTTAGGCTCGTGTGTACTTTTTAGCACGAATCATGACCGCGGGACATCATCTCGTTGCACGAAGAGGATAATTCGGCCCACGTCGGCCGTTCCCCTGGCTTACTCCTGGTACTATCGCGTTGTTGCGAACGGCCGTTGTCCATAATTTGGCAGCATGAGCAATCTTGCTCTCACAAAGTGTCACGTGTAGTGACTAATTCACGGATCTCCCATCCGCTCGTCCATGCACCGACATGTCCACAAAAACCTGACATTTCTCTTCCAACGTCCCCATCTTGTACGATTTTTGTACACCATGGCATTACCCTACGCATTTGAGAAACGAGTTGCGCTGGTCGCCGTGCGCCGTGCTTGCGCACTGACGTCCTCTGTCTTTAACAAGCTCGTCAAGAACGAGACGCTCACAAAAGGCGACAAGTCGCCCGTGACAGGTGAGCAGGGATGGCCAATCTTTGTGCATGACTGCATCTAATATCACCCTCATCGCAGTCGGGGACTACTCCGCCCAAGCCGTCGTCAACACCATTCTTGGCCATGCTTTCCCGGCTGATCCTATCGTCGGTGAAGAAGATGCAGCTGAACTGCGACAGGAGAGCAGCAGTGAACTCAAGAATCGGATCGTTGCGCTTGCCAACGAGGCTCTTACGGCTCCTCTAGGGCCCGGAGAGACCTCGGACTGGGGTCTCGGTCCGGGTCAAGAACGCACTCCTGAAGAGCTGTTGGACGCGATCGACCGTGGAGGTGACCAAGGTGGTCCCACTGGACGTGCGTCGCCAAATCGTTTGGCCTGTGATGAGGACATGTTTGACGTGTTTGTTTGTAGGCCGATGGACGCTCGATCCCATCGATGGGACAAAGGGGTTCTTGCGCGGTGGGCAGTACGCCGTATGCTTGGCATTGATCGTCAACGGGAAGGTCGTCCTTGGTCTCATTGGCTGCCCGAATTTGCCGGTGAAGAGCGACGCGCCTGACGGCCCCAAGGGTTGTATCTTTGTGGCCGTCAAAGGTCAAGGCGCCCAACAGGTACATCATTGCGCCTTTGGTTTATGTCGTTTCCTCCTCATGAACGTGTGTACAGATGACGCTCTCGGGCGATCGGTCGGTGCCGTTGGCGATCCCTCCTGCCGTACCTGGGACGCTCAACTTTTTGGAATCGGTCGAAGCTGCGCACGCGGACCTCGCGTTTAACAACAGAATCTCTGAGCTACTCAAGATCACGCGAGCTCCAGCACGAATGGATAGCCAGGCCAAGTATGGCTGCCTCGCTAGAGGTGATGGCGGTGTCTACCTTCGCATGCCCACTGGAACTGGGTACCGGGAGAAGATCTGGGTGAGTTGAATTGCTCGTCTTGGTGACCATATGTCAAACTGTTATGCAGGATCACGCTTCTGGGTCGTTGCTCGTCGAGGAGTGTGGAGGTGTCATTACGGATTCGCGTGGTCAATCTCTCGACTTTGGACTCGGGCGAAGTCTTGGGGAGAATTACGGTTTCATTGCTGCAGGCAAGGACGTCCATAGCCAGGTTTTGGCTGCTGTGCAGCAGGCTCTGGCGGAGGTAGGACGGAAGTGATGATTTTGACAATATTCGAAATGCTTCCGGTAAATAAGGACGAATTAGACTCAGCTAACGATGTCGCTCGTTGTGGGGGAAGACTGCAAAATTCCTCGGCCCGACCGGAATTTGGTGACTCTCTGTCGCATCATGATGCATTTGCGTTGACTCGGAGACGGCTTCTCATATAGTTATATTTTCTCCCACACATCTTGTCGATGGTACAGACATGCAATCCGGCCGTGGAGGGCTCTGCATACTAGCACCGATTGAAATCCCAGGAAGCAATATGCAACCTTGACGTTGTCGATCACATGCACACCCGGTAAAGTTTATCTAAAACCATACATGGGGGATCTTCAGGTTGCGCTCGGGCCGGACGACTTGCAAGCTGTCCTCGGCATGTCCCAGATTGTACTGCAGCTGCGCATGCGGCCAAAACAACGCACGCGTCGGACGCAAAGACGACATGCCAGCGATAATAAGAACGGATCTTGGATCATTTAAGAGAGTTGACCTGTACTCCTGCTCGCGTTCGGAGAGCTGGCTACACCAACCGTCACATACCGCTTGACCTGCAAGCTTTCAAGATCTGAACTCACGCAGGATGTTGACCTCAATCACACCTTGGATCGCATCGCTTTCCTTGATGATGATGACACCGTCCTGAAAACCTTTTCTATTGCATGGGATATCAGATTACCGACTTGAATGTCACCGAGATGTTTGCGGGTTGAATAACTTCACCCCTCGTCATCAAGAACTGGACGACACGGCCAATCACTTGCGACCCGTGTTCATGATGTTGCATTTCACCGCTGTATTCTCGACACCTCTGAAAATGGCGTGCCGACACCGCCCCGGTCGTCGATCGATCGTCCGCATCTCGTTCTTCTTTCCACGAGACTTCGTGATCGAGTTAGCGATCATCGCACCGTCTAAGTGCGTCGTCTAAGTTCAAGTTGATAATCTTGGGGCGCGCCCAAAGGATCGTTCAATTTGCGAGCATGTTCAATCACTGACGAGATGGTGCAGACGACACTGATGTGACTTGGCTTCTTGAGACTGAGGATGGACCTGTGGCGCTGACTCGGAGCCACATAACGTTGGCCCCAACCTTTGAGTAAGCTCCTTGATTTCCACGTGGACAATTGTAGCATTGTCGCATGATCATGATCTCTTCTCGCTCATACCCAAGAGGACGGGGTATGCCATGTTCAGTAATGGTACATTGGTCGTCCAGCTTAATGTCTACCTTTTCGGACCTTGAGACAGGCAAGCGTCGCTGAAAAATAATAATCAGCCAGGTTCGTCACGTGCCATGGATTGGACCCTGCGCTCGAGCTTTGTTTCCTCGCTTTCACCACCAAGGAGCTGAACCTCACTCCCTCCACACTTACCCTTAGAATGTCGACAGAAAACACAGAGGACCTCAAGAACTTCCAAGAGAAATTCGGCCGCTTCAGAATCCTTATCATTGGGCGTGCGAACGCTGGAAAGACGACCATTCTTCGGCAGATCTGCCACTCCACAGAAAACCCAGAGATCTATGACGGCAATGGGAACAAGGCATGGATCTGGATTGATTTATGCTGACATGTCGCATGCTCATGCGTGTGAGTAGGTCGATCTGTTGCAAGTCGAGGGATCCATGGGGGTGAGGGTTACTTCACATTCTGTAGTGTCACTCATGGTAATACTGCTGTTAGCGAGGGTTACACAACGTGGAGAATGAGTTGATTTTCCGGAGCAACGACAAATTCGTCTTTCACGATTCACAAGGCTTCGAAGCTGGCAGCAAAGAGGAATTCTTGCAGACGAAGAAGTTTATTGCTGATCGGGCAAAGACTCCCATCCTCGAGAAGCGCATTCATGTGATATGGTTTGTGGGACAGTCATGTCACGGTATTCTAAGCATGTTTTGTTCAGGTATTGCATTCCCATGGACAAAATCGACCGAGCAATCCAGCGCTCCGAGGAAATGTTTTTTGATGAATGTGATCCCGGGAATGGTGAATTTTTGGTTTTAACTGTTTTCTCAGACTAACGCCAGTGATCTTGTCAGTTCCTGTTATTGTAGTGTTCACGAAATTCGATGCACTGCTACCACAAGCACTGGGGCGGTTGGCACCGTCTGATCGACGGCTACCATTACAAGAGCGACTGTTAAAGGCTGAGCTACTCTTGGAAGTTGTATTCAACAGAGCTGATATCGAGAATCGTCTCTCTCGAATGAAGTATGCCCCGAGGTGCTGTGTTCGGATTGGAAGTTTGTGTTATACTTCTCTTCTTGCTGAGGTTTATTTTACCACACATGTTAGATATGCACAAGTTTAATGCGGATTGCAGCAAGCTCTTCGATGCCATCACAGCAGCTCTGGATCAAGAAACTTTGCAAATGCTGCTAGTCTCTGCACAGAAGGCTGGGATAGCACTTTGTGTGAGATACGCAGTCCAGCAGTGGGTTGGCACCATCAGTCATCATATATTGATAACTAACACTTTTGTTTCATTGAAGGTTAATACTGGATATAGACAAAGTGTATGATTCATCACTTCCAGTAACTGGCATTCGTGAAATAGGACTTCAAAAACTTGCATGGTGGTTTCCTCACCTTCAGGTAAAATAAATTTTATATCAATCTCACATAGGATACTAATAACTTTTTTATACTTGGGAAATGACAGTTAGTGAGTAATATATTCAAATTACACAATGTTTTTGGAAGTGGCTATGCTTATCATCTTTCTTTGGAAACCATAGTTTGTAAGTTATGGATTGTGGTGTGCTAGAAGAGCAATAATCCTAATTGCTACATTACTACTCTTTTGCTTTTGTCAAATCATAGAGAGTGAGTCCTACATTGTGATATCTTGATGGTATTATTGACTATTTTATCTCCACATATCATATTGTAGAGAGTAAGTCATGTGTTATGACTTATTGGCAGGGTATATGATAATGCTTATTATCATTCTCACCTTGTTTTGGAAATCATAGAGGGTGAGCTATGCATTACACAAGTTAGTATAATAATGATGCTGATCATTTCATCTCCACTGTTCCTTCTGTCCTGGATTTCATAGCTGGTAAGTGTGTTGTAGGATAATAGTTGAATGGCATGACCATGCTTATCTCACCTCTGTTTTCTCCTGCACTTTGCAAAATATAGTTGGTGAGTTGTGTGGTATGGCATGCTTGGAGCAATCATGCTAATCACTCCTACTTCATCTTATCTTGGAAACCCTAGAGAGTGAGTAGTCCATTTATACCATGGTGTGGAAGTTGATAATGCTCATTGTTTTATCTTCACTTCTCTCTCTGCTTTGGAGATTACAGAATGTAAGCCAGTAACATGGCATAATGTGAACTATTCTGGCTAATCACCCTGTCTCCACTTTTTGTTCTGGTTGGAATTCTAGTGGGTGAGTTCTTAAATGTGCTGGATTGACAGGTTAGTTGTGTTAATTGTTTTTATTTGCTTTCATCCTGCTTTGGATATCTAGGAGGTGAGTTACACACTGATTATTATTATTATTATTATCACTATTATCTTGCTTTACAAATCAAAGATTGTGAGTAAAGTATTCTATGGATTAGTAGGGTAGCTGATTTTTTTTTTCCATTTTCACTCTTCAAATGATAACAGCATGTAAGCCATATATAGTGGTACAGTATGTTGATACTGATTGGTTATTTCCATTTATCTTGCTTTTTAAAACCACAGATGGTGAGTTTTGGATTAGGATATATTGCTAATGTAATTTATGCTAATCATTCCACTTCAACCTCTTATCTTGTTTTGGAAATTATAGAGAGTAAGTTGTGACAAAATCATGATCAAGACATTCCATCTCTATTGTTTATTCTGTTTCAATAATCACAGGAAGTGAGTTCCATGTTATAATATACTAGTGATTATACTAATCATCATGCTTTGGACATCATAGGAGGTGAGTTGTATACCATCATGATCATGGAGTAGCAATATCAATTATTTGAAAATACTAGGAGGTAAGTTAGGTAGCTTGGTAGAGTGATTGTGCTAACTACTCCAACTTTATTTGTCATTTTACTGTGGAAATTATAGGAGGTGGGTAAAATCATACTCATTATTTCAGATTCTCTCTCAACTCTAATTTGATATACACATAGTGGGTAAGTTGTGTATACAGGCTGGTAAAATAACCATGATAATGGTTTCATCATCACTCCCCATTCCATTTTGCAAACCATAGAGGGTGAGTTACAATACAATGCTAGAATGACTTTATGATATCTATATCTTTATTTTGCTCTGTAAATTATAGGAGGTAAGCTGTGGATCATATCACATTATGTAGTAGAATAAACAAGCTGACCATTTTACCTCCATCTCCATTCTTTTTCCCATTCTGGAAATTATAGGAGGTGAGTTAGATATTGTGAAATACTAGGAGTGCAGATGCTGATTATTCCATGATTCTACACAGTTTGTGAGTGATGAATTCTAGCAAATAAGTGAGCTGATTATACTAATAATTTGTAAATCATAGTTTGTAAGTATGTCTATAACATAGTTGTGGGATGAGTATGCTGATTGTTCCATTTCCACCCTACTTGGAAATTTAAAGAGGGTAAGTTATGTTTCTTATAAATTAAGGGTGATCTTGCTAATTGATTGATTTTCACCAATTGATATCACTTTGCAAAATACAGTTTGTAAGTCATGTATTGCAATATGTTGGTTGGATAATTATATTAACCATTTTAACATTCAACATTTTGCTTTAAACATTGTAGAAAGTGAGCTATACAATATAACATATATGGATTACACTAATGATCTTGTACATGCCATGTATTCTGCTAAATTATAGTTGGTGAGTTATATAGCATATTGGTAAAGCAATCATGCTAATCATTTTGTTTCTATTCTTTATTCATTGTAGTGGGTAAGTAGTGCATTTGTATTTGAAATTATCTAGCCACTCCATCACTATCTTTTATTCTAATTTGAAAATCATAGAGAGTAAGTTATGTATCATGGCATATTGACAATTATTTCATGTGTTCTCATTTTGCTCTACAAACAGTTTGTGAGTTGTACATTATAGCATAGTGGTGATAACTATGCTGATCATTTCATTTCATTTCTATTGTTCATTTTAGTTTGTGAGTTATATCTTATAAGATATCATTTGAATAAATCCACTAAGATTCTTACAGGATGTGAGTTATGTATTATGATGTTGTGAAAGTGATTGTTTTATTAACCTTTATTAACTTGTAGCAGGTAAGTGAATACAACAATATCTACAACTTCATTAATTTTACTCACAACTCTAATTATTTTACTATGAAACTAGAATGTAAGTTGTGTTTCATAGATTGATTGAAATGATCACAGTTTTGATATATATATGTTTCATTATATAGGTGAGCCATATTCATATAGCATCAAGCAAACTCATCATGATAATCTCTTGTCTACAATTTTAGCTGGTATGTTCAATATTACATTGTTGTTATCAAATTCTAACATGTATCTATATATATTTGTTGTTGTGTAGCAAGTAAGTTGTTTTTGTACCACTCACTCAGTTTTCAAATCATCTTGATATCTTTATAGCTGGTATGTATTTCCATGATCATTTATTTACTAATCCTTGTTCTAATGCTTTCAATAGGATGTAAGTCAATAATATATTTATATTCAATAACTAATTCTAGAAGGTATGATGACTCTAATATAATATAACATAGCAAATCTTTATACTGATTTAAATTTAGGAGGTATGTATAATAATAAATGATTTCATAGTCTAATAATTTCTAGATGCTTCTTGCAAATCAGGTGTGTCTTTTTTCCCCCTGATTGATACTTATCTCAATACTTTTGAGCACAGGCTTATGTTACTGAAAGTGAATACCAAGTTCTAAAACCATCCAGTCTGGTGAGTCACAAATATCTTATCATGTATCTGATTTAAATTGTAAAAAAAAGCCCTCTTTTTCTACATGGAAACAGGTCCTTCATGCTGGTGTTGGTAGGTTTCAAAGAATTCTCTATATACCATTAATCCCATGCAAAATAGATATCCTTGTGATATTAGAGCATTCTTTCTTCTTGTGCCAGCAGCAAGATACCAGACCACTTTCTTCTGCTGCCCAAAAGTACAAAGAGTCTGATTCACATGGTAGAATCAAAAGGGCATTGGAAGATGTTGTCAGATTATATGGGAAGGCATCATTTGATGAGAAAGTGGACATGGTTACCAATGTCATTCTTCAACAATCCATGTAAGAAGTTAAATATATTCTCTAACATTCAGCTAACTTAGCTTGACCCAGTGTTTCCAGCCACTAAAGGGAGGAAATGATTTCTGAGCATGTGTTTGTAATATTGATGCATGTGGTTGATAAGCATCCACTGGCAAAAGATTTGAATGCTTCATGATGGGATACTATTCCATATAAGTGGGAACTAGCAAGTTGCAGATCCAGGGTCAAGTCCTGGTGCTGCAGTCAAATTTGACAAAGCACCAAGTCAACTGAATGATGGCAGTAGTGGCCACATGACTAGCTGCCTGTACTGTTTTTGACAGAAAAGAGCTTGGATGTTGGCAATGCAGCAGTAATCACAAAACCCTGAACCCTGAACATGGTGAGTGACAGAGGGAATGTGAATATCTGTTTTTGTGAATTTGATCATGGGAACTGAGTTGTCCCTGCATCCAGTGACTCGAAGTCTTTATCCACATCCAGATACTGTCAGGTGCACATGGCCAGATTTT
This sequence comes from Boletus reticulatus, assembly GCA_038093535.1. Lineage (NCBI taxonomy): Eukaryota > Fungi > Basidiomycota > Agaricomycetes > Boletales > Boletaceae > Boletus > Boletus reticulatus. The sequence continues at coordinate 264,263 of JBBPSJ010000032.1, forward strand.
CGGAGGCCAAGAGACTTAGAGAGATGGACTCTGGAATATCCAGCATGTACGACATGCTTAGCTACATCAAGCAACTAGTCCCCCTTACCACTCAGTGTATCAGCCAGACTACAATACCATAGACAGATGACAAAAGCACGATGGACCAAAAAACTGGCTGAGTCACCCCGCTACGAACATATGACACGAATTGACCCCAAGCTCCCCTCAGGATCGTTTATGAAACTCACAGCCTTACTAATCCGACGGCAGACTTCAATACTCACATGGCTACGCACCAATCACTGCCCGCTCAACAAGTACTTACAACGCATCACGAAATCCCCAACTGACTCATGCCCTCACTGCACCAACAAAATTGGAACACGCGCCATGAACATCCCAAACCTGCTTTTGTCCGAAAAAGCCATCCAGCACCTGCTAACCTACGTTGAACATATGGGACGCCTATCGGCGCCCCTCGGTAACATTCCCTCCACACGCAATCAGCAACGCTAACCACGAAACTGCATCTGTAACGCACAGCGTAGACTTGTCGTAGCGTGCTGCGATACGGGTCGAAGAATAAGCGAGGTAGCGAGGAGTTCAACTCAAGGACGAGTGCCGAGCTTCGAGACGATGCGAAGCCTAAGCGGGTCTCTCCTATTCTAGGTATCCTTAAGGACTCACTAGAACTCGGAGGTGGTGAGGCAAGATCAACGCTGATATTGCGTAGAACTAGCTTAGGGAAAATACAGGGAGAGACGACGACTATATATACGGTAGGCCCCTAATCTAGATGAAGGATATAAAAGGGATGCGCAGCATCCGCAGTAAAGCGCAGTTGAATGCGCAGCTATCCGCAGCAAGAGGCTATGAGTGCGCAGCACGAGATAGCGATCTACGAATATAAAAGGAAAGGCTATGCCACTGCCTTACGAAGTCTGAATAAGGTGACAGTGGCGGAGACGGAACGGAAGTCCTAATATGGTATGGGCGGGGCGCCGTGTGAGCCAAAGGGGAAAGGAGATCGAGAGAGCGTATCTGGTAGTGGTGGAGGACGACTCCACTACGAATACAACCGCGTACGGTGAAGAGACGAGTCTGTAGAGAAACGGAAGACGAGGACAAGCAAAAGAGTAAAGAAAAGGTGTACCCCCTTCGTAGACCGTAACATTACCCCCTTCGTACGGTCGAAGCACCTGCGAGACTCCATCAACTACTCTGGTCTCCCTTGTTGACTTCGTAGTCGGTCAAGTCGACGTCGTCGAGGGGATTACGCCGCTTGGGACAGAATTCGTCACTATGACCGAACTCTCCGCATAGAAGACAGATCCGTCGGGGACACCAGGCCTGGATGTGGCCAGGAGCGGTCATGCGACAGAGTGGACACTCGTAGTGGGGACAATCGACGCGGACGTGGCCAGTCTGGTTGCACGTAAAGCAACGAAGAGGGCGAGTGGGGCGAGCGGGAGTAACGGGGAGGAGAGGGGAAGGAAAACGATCGACGTCTATTGGATTGGTTGAAGTACCCGGCGCGGATATGGGCGTCGACGCGCGGGCCTTACCATTGGAAAGAGAGGGGGAGGGGAGGGGAGCTGTCTGTCGCGACTTTCCTCGATTTCCCTCAACGCGTTTGCCCACAGCTCCTGCTGAGGAGCTGGCCAATCTGTTACGGTCTACGAAGGGGGTACACTTTTTCCTTGTCTCTTTCCTTGTCCGCGTCTTCCGTTTCTCTACAGACTCGTCTCTTCACCGTACGCAGTTGTATTCGTAGTGGAGTCGTCCTCCACCACTACCAGATACGCTCTCTCGATCTCTTTCCCCTTTGGCTCACACGGCGCCCCGCCCATACCACGTTAGGACTTCCGTTCCGTCTCCGCCACTGTCACCTTATTCAGACTTCGTAAGGCAGTGGCATAGCCTTTCCTTTTACATTCGTAGATCGCTATCTCGTGCTGCGCACTCATAGCCTCTTACTGCGGATAGCTGCGCATTCAACTGCGCTTTACTGCGGATGCTGCGCATCCCTTATATATCCTTCATCTAGATTAGGGGCCTACCGTATATATAGTCGTCGTCTCTCCCTGTATTTTCCCTAAGCTAGTTCTACGCAATATCAGCGTTGATCTTGCCTCACCACCTCCGAGTTCTAGTGAGTCCTTAGGATACCTAGAATAGGAGAGACCCGCTTAGGCTTCGCATCGTCTCGAAGCTCGGCACTCGTCCTTGAGTTGAACTCCTCGCTACCTCGCTTATTCTTCGACCCGTATCGCAGCACGCTATGACAAGTCTACGCTGTGCGTTACAAAAGAACTAGCTTTTCCCCTTGTCCCTACTTTCACGTAGAGGACATTCCCCCACTCCGACATTTCCCGAATCGGCAGATTCAGAGCGCCTTCAGATTCCCCGCCACCCTCTCCACCCACCATGTCTTCCTCACCCCGACTCCCACGTATCCACCTTCTTCCTGACGAACACCCGTTTCACATTGTCCTACCTGACCGATACTCCCCTCCGGACCGTATCGCTCATTACGGACAGGTTCAAAGGCAATTAGCGGAACTCAACAGGAGTCAAGGAAGAGCATCGGACGCCCTCCCCTCTACCTCTGAATTAGCTGCCCCCTCTACACCCGACGTTGTCCTTAGTGAGGACCCTCCTCTTGTTTTTCACAACCCTGACCTGGAACCGACCGCGCAGGAGGACATTGATCTTGACCCGGCTCTAGAAGACGAAATGGTTTCAGAAATAAAGGCCGGCCTAACAAAGTCTGAGAGAGGGCAGGAATTGCCCGATACTGTAGTACATTAGCTAGGGATAAATACTAGGTAAAAAGGGAACTCACCTCAGCCGCTGCCTAAGATGGGCGGAAACGACTGAGGTGCTTGTAAGTGAGGTGTAAGTATATATATGCTATGGATGGAGGCACACTCGTATTATGTTACCTACAATATTGCTGTGATAACCCTGAAAGAAGGTTATAAGGATTAAGAGACTAAAGTATTACACTTCCGGCACTTCCGAGACAGTTCCGGAAGTGGTTCCGGTGTTTCCGAGTTCGGAAGAGCGCGGGAATATTCCGGAAGTAGTTCCGGTGCTTCCGAGATCGGAAGGCACGGGAAGATTCCGGAAGTGGTTCCGGAATAGGGGTTCCGAGCTCGGAATGCTCGGAATGCTCGGAACAGTTGTTATTTGTCACGGCCTTCCCGAGGACTTTACCAGGGAGGCAGAGGATGCCAACAGATGGCTCCTCTCGATGAACGCGTACTTCACCATCAACAAAGCACTCTTTACCGACACGACAAAGTCCCTTACTTTCCTCAACAAAATTAGTAAGGGCCGGGGAAAGACATTTGCTGAAGGATGGTTGATGAAGCTCGCAAACTCGGCTATCGCCGACAGTGAAAAGACCTTCGACAAGATTAAAGAAGCTTTCGAGACCGCCTTTTCCCCCTACGATGTAGCAGCCAAGGCAAGGATAGACCTTTCCAAACTCCGTCAAACTGCTGGAAAGGATACCGAGGGAGCGTGGAGCGATGGGTTCACTACCTACGCTTCGCAATTCCAACTTCTCGCCGAGAAGTCAGGTATCACTGACAAGCACGCTCTTGTGGAGTGGTTTATCCATGGCCTCAGCCCCAGACTTGCCACGATGATCCTCTCGTGCGACAAGATTCCCGATAGCTACCAAGACTGGATAAAGAAGGCAGGCCAATTCTCTCAACAACTGAGGAGGATTGGAGACTTACGAAAGGGAGTGCCACATATACCGGCTCCCTCTCCTCGATCGCACAGAGACCCGTACGCGATGGACGTAGATGCCGTACGCCTATCGCCGACTCAGCGCGCTGAGTATATGCGGAAGAATCAATGCTTCATTTGTCACCAGGTTGGCTGTAGGTCTTCCAACCACAAGGGATCCGGAACCGACCGGACCACACGTCCCCGCCCGACCACATCCTCCGGACGCACCGCACGTCCTACTTACAAAGTCCCGCAACGACGGGCACGGACCACCACCACGATGGAGGAGGATGATGAACTCTCGGCTTACCTTGAAGAAATGGGGAGCATCGAGAAAGGCGCCGCAATAAAGATCCTCAAGACTGCTTTCGGGGAGGGCAGCTCGTCTGCGGACGAAGAGGCTGGCTACCAGGCCATGGCTGAGGTAAGAACGGCCACTTACCAAGAGTGCCAAAAGGAAGCGATCAGGGCAGCACCACGAGCCAGGGCTGTACGATCTGGACCATGGAACAATAGGTTCTCCGCTATTGCGCCAGCGGAGCTCTGGGACGCCACCTCGGAGAAAGCCCAGGATCATTATTCTGGCACGTACCCATATGATGATGTCCAATCAATGGTGGACGCAGACGCAGCTACTCCCGAGGGTCAAGGGATGGGGCTTGGACCGCAACCTTCTTCACAAGAAACTGCCATCAGAAACACAGTCAAACACGGAATCAGAGTGGCACGGGCAGAAGTGAGTGAAGAGGCAGGGGCACTTGCGATATCCGGAATCGACCGGAACAAGTCGCTCGGACGTGGATCCGACCACGCCAATCCACATACGGCAAACAACGGTTTCTGTGGACACCGCATACAGACTACGTCTGGTTTCTGCGAAGGAGCATGTGAGATACCTGGATCCGACCAGGACACGTGGCTCGGAACATCTGGAATCGACCAGGGTTTTTGAAGGGCAGAGATGGGTCAACGTCATCTCTAGCCAATAACAATTTTTCTCATAGATTATCTCCAGTGTTTGTATCAGGCGGTGCTTCGCAATCCATATCTATTCCTGTCACCCTCTACCCGCCTGATCGCACTGCATTCAAAAGCGTTGACACAAAAGCCCTTATCGACTCCGGGGCAACCGGTTGCTTTATCGACTATGCTACGGTAGTGGCGTGCGACATTCCCACTACACGACTCAAGACTCCCCTGCGGGCGAGCAATGTTGATGGAACTCCCAACAAAAACGGCCTAATCAGAAAACAGGCAAGAGTAGTGATGAAACTCGGGGAAACAATAGAGACCCGTGATTTCCTTGTTATTGACTGTGGCAAGGATGACATCATACTAGGACTCCCTTGGCTCCGGGACGTAAACCCGACCATAAATTGGGAGAGAGGAGCGGTATGGATTAAAGAGGCGGAACCGGCCGTCACCAACCGCGAAGACGATGTGGCTGCGGCCCATACAATAAACGTCTTCAATAGAAAATGCCAGGTCACCAAATTACGCAAACGCAACGCTCTGTGGTGGAAGCAACGCGTCGACCCGCCGAAATGTAACCTGATGGTACCTAACGTGGACCCAACCACGCAGCGGGAGGACATGCCGGAGCTCATAAACTGTGAGGAGGATGAAGAAAATGAGCTAGACGGGCGCTCCATTAAGAAAACCACGATATCGACATCTCTAGCCCAAGGGGCAGAGAAGATCAAGAAGGAACTCCCGCGGGACTTCCGAGACTTTGAGGATGTCTTCCAGAAGAAGGACGACGGTCCCCTTCCGCCTTACCGGTCGTTCGATCACGGCATAGATCTAGACGACTCATTCACACCAAAGGTTGCCAAGGCCTACCCGCTTAACCCAAAAGAGCGAGAGGCATGTAAAGACTTCATTGACGAACACTTGAAGGCAGGAAGTATTCGCCCATCGAATTCCCCCATGGCTTCCCCATTCTTCTTCGTCTCAAAGAAGGATGGTAATCTTCGCCCCTGCCAGGACTACCGATATCTCAATGAGCACACCATCAAGAACGCATACCCTCTCCCGCTCATCGGAGACTTGATGGATCAGCTCAAGGGATCTCGATACTTCACGAAGATGGACATTCGCTGGGGCTACAATAACGTCCGGATCAAGACTAAAGACGCCTGGAAAGCGGCGTTCATCACGCCCTTCGGCCTCTTCGAGCCTCTCGTCATGTTTTTCGGCCTGTGCAACAGTCCCGCGACTTTTCAGTCGTTCATGGACTTCATATTCAAGGACATGGTGGCGGAAGGATGGTTAATCATCTACATGGATGATATGTTGATCCACTCTAAGGATCTTGGAGAACATCACCAACGGACGAGGCGAGTTTTAGAGCGGTTACGAGACAACCGACTCGGCCTCAAACTAGAAAAATGTACGTTTGACGCATCCTCGGTTGAATTCCTGGGGATGGTCGTCCAAGAGGGTATCATTGCGATGGACCCTACCAAGCTATCGGCAATCGCCACCTGGGAACCACCTACTTCGGTTCGCGCAGTCCGCTCCTTCATAGGGTTCTGCAACTTTTACCGCAAGTTTATTCCGAACTTCTCGGAAATTGCTAGGCCGATCTTGGATTTGACGAAGAAAGGGCAGCCGTGGTCCTGGATGCACGAGCAACAGAAGGCGTTCGACCTCCTCCGGACGGCCTTCACATCGAAACCCGTACTTGCAATGCCGGATACCTCAAATGACTTTTACGTCATGACAGACGCCTCGCTCACTGCGACCGGGGGCGTGCTGATGCAGAAGGATGGTAATGGAGACTTACACCCTTGCTGCTACATATCCCAGACGTTCTCACCGGCGGAACGTAATTATGACATATATGACAGGGAACTATTGGCTGTCATCCGCGCACTCGAGGAGTGGCGGCACTACCTTACCGGAACCGGCCGGCCCGTAACTGTGCTCACAGACCACAAGAATCTGTGCTACTTCAAGGACCCCAGGAAGCTCTCTAGGCGGCAAGCTAGATGGATGCTCACACTACAGGACTATGACCTCCTGTTCCAACACGTGCCGGGCACCAACATGGGCCCCGCGGATGCTCTCTCGCGCAAAACTGATATGGACACTTCGGGCGACAACGCCGAAGTGGTTTTACTGCCAGGGGAGCTGTTTTTGAAAAGGATCGACCTCGACCTTCAAGAGGCCATCGTCACGTCCACTGCGGTGGACGGCTTTGTCATTGACCAACTGCGCAAGCTTCACGAGGGTACACCGGGGATCCCCCGTTCCTCGATTCACGATTGGCGGTATGACGATGGTCTACTCTATTTTAAGGATCGGGCTTATGTGCCTGAGAACCACCGGAACGACCTCCTCCACGTTCTCCATGATTCGCCTGCGGGTGGTCATGGCGGTTACTACCGAACCGTCAATGCGGTACAACGGGACTATTGGTGGCCAGGTCTGACGGCTTACGTCCGACGCTTCATCCAAGGATGTGCCGTCTGCCAGGCTAATAAGGTCAACACTCATCCCACCGTCCCTCCCTTAACCCCTCTTCCGGTCGCCTCCACTCGCCCTTTCGCAACACTTTCGGTCGATCTCATCACAGACTTGCCGCCGTCGAACGGATATGATTCAGTCATGGTCGTGGTCGACCATGGGCTTACAAAGGGGGTGATTTTCACTCCAACTCACAAGAGTGCGGATGCCTGCGGGGTCGCGCAGCTCTTTTTCGAAAAGATTTTCCCACGATTTGGCCTCCACGATAAGATAATCTCTGACCGCGGTCCGCAGTTCGCCTCGGCATTTGCCCTGGAACTGGCGAGACTCCTGGATTATGATCCCCTTCTTTCTTCCGCATACCATCCGCAAACCGACGGAGAAACGGAACGGGTCAATCAGGAACTAGAGACGTATCTTCGGATCTTTTGCCAAGGGGACGCCACCCGATGGTCGGATCTCCTACCAATGGCGGAGTACTGTCATAACTCCTCCGTACATCCGGCAACAGGGAAGACACCATTCTCACTGATGATGGGGTACGAGCCAAGGGCCTACCCAAGTCTAGGAAAAACCACCTTCCTCCCCGCACTAGAAAAACGCCTTAGAGACCTCGATGAGGCTCGCAAGGAAGCCACCGCCGCCCACGAAAAGGCACAACGATACATGAGGGAACGCGTTTCCTCCCGCTTTAAACCATGGAGGGTCGGAGATAAGGTATGGCTCGAGGGCCGAAACCTGAGACTTCGATACCCATCTCGAAAACTCGCACCACGCCGCGAAGGACCATTTGAAATTACACAGGTAATATCACCTGTCTCGTACAAGCTGCGGCTCCCACGAACGTGGAAAATCCACAATGCCTTCCACGCCTCCCTTCTCACCCCATATAGAGAGACTGCGGAACACGGAGCAAATTTTGTTCCGCTTCCGCCAGATCTTATCGACGGAGAAGAGGAGTTTGAAATCGAACAGATCTTAGCCCATCGGGGCTCCGCACGTCGCCGTCACTACCTCGTCTCGTGGAAAGGATACCCGTCCTCCGAGAACACCTGGGAACCAGAGTCCAATCTAGGACACGCCAACGCCCTACTCAAGGAGTATAAAGGCAGGGATCCCCTGGCCTTTCCTCCATCTTCATAACTCCCACCTGTCATCGCCTTCGAGTCGAGCCGCCGCTCCTCCTCCCTGCCTAACAGAAATCCCTTGATGTCCCACTCGCTCAATGTCACCGTACCCCTTCGACTCCACAGACTCCCCGTCGTATCGCGCCGCATCCTCTACGCTTCCATACTCGAGAGTCCCGCCGCTGCCATCGCCATACCCTCAGTACCCGCTTTCAGAGACGTTCCGGTACTCAAATCTCTGGTGGTCATCTTTCACACATACGCCACAGCCCGAACCGTCCACGCCCAGCTCTTCCCTGATGGGACCCTGCCTGTCTACACCGCAGCAATGGGACAGGCCATCCACGCCTCCAGAGAGGCAATCCTTGACGCCTGTGCCGACCATGGATTCGACGATGTCATTCGCGGACTCCCCGGTGCTATGTACATGCACATACTGCGCCCAATCGTCCACTCCCTACCTACACACCTCCGACGATATTATTTGGACGACCGCCCAAACCACCCCTGGGACAACGACCCCTGGGCCAGAGAGTATAGCCGAGGAAATGGATACTCCCCCGTCCCGATCTGGGACAATGACTCCACCATCGCCCCCGCCACTACCGGTTCTCCCTCCTCGTCCTCCCACTCCTCATCCACAATTCCGTTACTCTGCGCGTCCCCTTCTGAGATCTCTCACTCATCTTCCCGAAGCGGAAGTCCTGGAGCTATTAGAGGAATTGACGGCCCTTCTGTTCCCGGTGCCGCCCTATCAGACGTCCTCTCCTTCCTCTCCTCCGTCCCGCTCCGACCTTGAGGGACTCCTACCCCAGAGCCCTCCAACGTACTCCCCGCTCGAGAACATCCCTCCTCTCCAACTCCCACTCGACGGAATAATCGTGTTCCCAAGCGCAGCTACCGAACAGTTCCGTACGGACTCGCCAGTTCCTCAGCAGGAGCTGTGGGGAAACGTGTTTCTGGAGATCGAGGAAAGTCGCGACAGACAACTCCGTTCCCCTCCTCCTCTCTTCCCAATGTTAAGACCCGCGCGTCGACGCCCCTATCCGCGCCGGGTACTTCAGCCAATCCAATAGATGTCGATCGCTTCCCCTCTCCTCTCCTCCCCGTTACCCCCGCTCGCCCTACTCGTCCCCTTCGCTGCTTCACGTGCAACCAGACTGGCCACGTCCGCGTCGACTGCCCTCATTACGAGTGCCCACTCTGTCGAATGACCGCCCCCGGCCACATCCAGGCCTGGTGTCCCCGGCGCATCTGTCTCCTTTGTGGCGAATTCGGTCATAGCGACGAATTCTGTCCTAAGCGGCGTAACCCCCTCGATGACGTCGACTTAACCGACTACGAGGTAAACGAGGGAGACCAGAGTGGTTAATAGAGTCTCGCAGGTGCTTCGACCGTACGAAGGGGGTAATGTTACGGTCTACGAAGGGGGTACACTTTTTCCTCGTTCTTTTGCTTGTCCTCGTCTTCCGCTTCTCTACGGACTCGTCCTCTCGCCGTACGCGGCTGTATTCGTAGTGGAGTCGTCCTCCACATGTACCAGATACGTTCTCTCGATCTCTTTCTCCTTTGGCTCACACGGCGCCCCGCCTATACCATATTAGGACTTCCGTTCCGTCTCCGCCACTGTCACCTTATTCAGACTTCGTAAGGCAGTGGCATCGCCTTCTCTTTTCATATCCAATGATCTGCTATCTCGTGCTGCGCACTCATAGCCTCTTACTGCGGATAGCTGCGCATTCAACTGCGCTTTACTGCGGATGCTGCGCATCCCTTTTATATCCTTCATCTAGATTAGGGGCCTACCGTATATATAGTCGTCGTCTCTCCCAGTATTTTCCCTAAGCTAGTTCTATGCAATATCAGCGTTGATCTCGCCTCACCACCTCCGAGTTCTAGTGAGTCCCTGAGATACCTAGAATAGGAGAGACCCACTTAGGCTTCGCATCGTCTCGAAGCTCGGCACTCGTCCTCGAGTTAAACTCCTCGCTACCTCGCTTATTCTTCGACCCGTATCGCAGCACGCTACGACAAGTCTACGCTGTGCGTTACACCCCTGGGGATTAGGATATTGCACGTAACCCCCATCGTTGTACTAGGAAATGGTGAGTACATCGGAGTCTACTCATTTCGCGCTGGCTAATACCTACGTTTTGAAGTGGGCCGCTGTGCGTCTGTGGAGCAGAGTGTGGGCCACCGGTGGGGATCAAGGGATCATCATGAACGGTGGGACCGCCACCACTTTCAATTATGGGGACTTGCAGATTTTCCGTTGGTATCTGGGGCTGGCGGTACGTGGTGTGTGGACTGACAGGAGCCGCATCAAAATTGAATTGACTTTCAGGCGAAATTGGGGTGGGTACACCTCCTGGACATCTCTGAGGGTGACCTGTGTTGTACATGGAATGTGAGGGGGGCGAGGAGGGGAGCAGGAGGAATTTTTTGGGATGGGGAGGCGTGTTTTCGAACCAGGTGGACAGGGTACCTAATTTTCCTAAACTAACTACCTGCGGATCCGATTTCGGTGCACGCTGAATTTAATCCTACTGTATTCAAGTTGAAATCTACTTGCATTATGAACCTGGATTAGAGTCGTTGTAGGGCAGGATAGCAAAATCGAGGGTGTGCTCTCGAAGGTAGTCTGGGTGTGATTAGTGTCCGACTTGGTAGTTCTTTCAGAATCTAATCGACGAGATCACTCTACATATTCGGACCCTTCCTTATCTTTGATTTCCTGTCTATTCTATACCTACTCCACTCAGTTTATTTTATCCTTTCAATTTTGATGCGGCTCCTGTCAGTCCACACACCACGTACCGCCAGCCCCAGATACCAACGGAAAATCTGCAAGTCCCCGTAATTGAAAGTGGCGGCGGTCCCACCGTTCATGATGATCCCTTGATCCCCACCGGTGTAACGCACAGCGTAGACTTGTCGTAGCGTGCTGCGATACGGGTCGAAGAATAAGCGAGGTAGCGAGGAGTTCACCTCAAGGACGAGTGCCGAGCTTCGAGACGATGCGAAGCCTAAGCGGGTCTCTCCTATTCCAGGTATCCGAAGACTCACTGGAACTTAGAGGAAGTGAGGCAAGATCAACGCTGATATTGCGTAGAACTAGCTTAGGGAAAATACAGGGAGAGACGACGACTATATATACGGTAGGCCCCTAATCTAGATGAAGGATATAAAAGGGATGCGCAGCATCCGCAGTAAAGCGCAGTTGAATGCGCAGCTATCCGCAGCAAGAGGCTATGAGTGCGCAGCACGAGATAGCGATCTACGAATGTTAAAGGGAAAGGCTATGCCACTGCCTTACGAAGTCTGAATAAGGTGACAGTGGCGGAGACGGAACGGAAGTCCTAATATGGTATGGGCGGGGCGCCGTGTGAGCCAAAGGAGAAAGAGATCGAGAGAGCATATCTGGTAGTGGTGGAGGACGACTCCACTACGAATACAACCGCGTACGGTGAAGAGACGAGTCTGTAGATAAACGGAAGACGAGGACAAACGAAAGAACAAGGAAAAAGTGTACCCCCTTTGTAGACCGTAACATTACCCCCTTCGTACGGTCGAAGCACCTGCGAGACCCCATCAACTACTCTGATCTCCCTCGTTGACTTCGTAGTCAGTCAAATCGACGTCATCGAGGGGGTTACGCCGCTTGGGACAGAACTCGTCGGAATGACCAAGTTCTCCGCAGAGAAGACAGATACGTCGTGGGCACCAAGCCTGAATGTGGCCGGGTGAAGTCATCCGACAGAGTGGACACTCGTAGTGGGGGCAGTCAATGCGGACATGGCCGGTCTGGTTGCAAGTGAAGCAACGAAGGGGACGAGTAGGACGAGCGGGGGTGACGGGGAGAAGAGGAGAGGGAAATCGATCGACGTCTATTGGATTGGCTGAAGTACCCGGCGCGGATATGGGCGTCGACGCGCGGGCCTCAACATTGGGAAGAGAGGAGGAGGGGAACGGAGTTGTCTGTCGCGACTTTCCTCGATCTCCTGAAACACGTTTCCCCACAGTTCCTGCTGAGGAACTAGCGAGTCCGTACGGAATTGTTCGGTAGCTACGCTTGGGAATACGATTATTCCGTCGAGCGGGAGTTGGAGAGGAGGGGTGTTCTCGAGCGGGGAATACGTTGGAGGGCTCTGGGGTAGGAGTCCCTCGAGGTCGGAGCGGGACGGAGGAGAGGAAGGAGAGGACGTCAGATAGGGCGGCACCGGGAACAGAAGAGTCGCCAGCTCCTCCAACAGCTCCAATACTTCCGCTTCGGGAAGGTGACTGAGAGATCTCAGAAGGGGACGCGACGAGTAGGGGAATAGTGGATGAGGAGTGGGAGGACGGGGAGGACGAACGGGTAGTGGCGGGGGCGACGGTGGAGTCATCGTCCCAGATCGGAACGGGGGAATACCCATTTCCTCGACCGGACTCTCTCGCCCAGGGGTCGTTGTCCCATGGGTGGTTCGGGCGGTCGTCCATGTAGTATCGTCGGAGGTGTGTAGGTAGGGAGTGGACGATTGGGCGCAGTATGTGCATGTACAGAGCACAGGGGAGTCCGCGAATGACATTGTCGAATCCATGGTCGGCACAGGCGTCAAGGATTGCCTCTCTGGAGGCGTGGATGGCCTGTCCCATAGCGGCGGTGTAGACAGGCAAGGTCCCATCTGGGAAGAGCTGGGCATGGATGGTTCGGGCTGTGGCG